>BMAV01028078.1:0-194452 GCA_019973955.1 Trichonephila inaurata madagascariensis
CTATTATTGTTAAATCTCAGTGACACACAAAGAAATTTAAATGTTAATTTTTGAATAAATAAAAGATATTTCATTTAATTGTGTGGCAAAAAAAGCAAGCTCAAATTCAAATTTCAAAATTTTTTGGAAAAGTTCAAAAAAATAGTAAATTAATCAAAATAAATAAGATAACTAAAAAGAAATGCCAAAAAGCATATAACTCTTTTACACTTTAGTAGTGACGCTACAACACAACAAAAAACATCAATAAATTACACGGACAAAATATAAGCACGAAGTGCTTTCTCTAACATCGTGCACTGGTGGTAAGTACCACAAAGTTATTCAACTATAAAATCAATTATATACATTGTACACTTAAAATAAATAGTCAAATCGTTGTCTAAGGTCTTAACAAACATGTAAAAAAGTAAGACACTTACATTTCGAATTGAACTACTTTTACGGGGGGATGACAAACTCTTCAATCCGATCAAAATGGCAGCTGAAAACACAACTTCTGTTTTATTCTAGTCACCTTCCCCACTAAAATAATTATCATAGAACCCAAGCTACTATATATAGCGGAAGAGTGGATTTAAAAGAGTATTCCTAAAAATTATCGTCAGAATATTCGTAAAAATGGTTATTCTATATAATTTAAAATTGAGTAGTAGTCAGTACTGTAGATAAAAGGTTAAAATTAGTTTTAAAACAGTTAAAGTCTAATTCCCTGGCAGAAATACCTCCATGGAAAGTCACTTCTCAAAATAATTTAAAGCATTAATATTTTATTTTGCATACATATGCTTGGGTGCAATTTTAAATAAGAGCAGATATACACATCACCCCCCTCCAACAGAAATGACAAAACACATTCCGTATTTTGTCGTATATGCTTAGGGCTAATGAAAAAAGAGTTGATATGATTTATACTCAGGAACAATCAAAGACAATTATAGTTATTAGTGGGAAAATAAAATTTTAAAATGAATTTCTAATTCGTGGGTATATTTTTTCACGACACTTGGAATCTTAATTCCAACATTGAGATATTTTGTCATTTGTTTTCTTTCATTCAACCACAGGAACAAAAACATCTTGGAAAGTTCTTAGTTTGGCAAGGAATGGAAAATGTTACTTAGAGTAAAAGAAAAGTTTTATTTAAGTTTAAAATAAAATGTTAATTGGAGTGCAATTGTCTTGATCGATTGCTACCGGAGGCTCTTCTTCTCCTCCTGCGCATGCGCATGTGGCTCTTTGTATAAATGGCTCTTTTTGTGTATATGACTTTTTAAAACTTAAGTTATCTTGCTTTCCTTACAATTTGGCTCTTCTCACCAAAAGACTGGAAACCACTGCATTAGATGACTGAAAGATTGAATATTTATTCTGTATCTATCAATAAGCTGAAAAAGGGAATCGCATACATATTCTAAAACTGTACGTAATACAATAATTTGAATAATTTTTGGCCTTCTGCTTACTATGTTGTACTTAGAAATCAAAGGCAAAACGAGTTCGAAAAAATAACGGGACTTGCATTGGACATAAGATCTTAAAGATATTTCCAGTTAAGAAATTTCTGTTTTTTTTTAAAAATAAAGAACACTTTGATTAAAAAATGATGCGTTAATAACAGATTTTTATCTGTAAAGAAATTCAAAAAGTCACTTTCTTGATTTGATTTCTGCTAGTATGTTTTTTTCTCTAACCCGAGCCTATTCTTTTAAATTACATTTTATAAGTTTTAGATATATTTGCTATATAACACGCATTGTTTTTTATGAAGAAACCCGAAATATACATGTGAAATACTATTATCTTCTGAAGAATAGATATTGTGTGCGAGTGGATAATAAAAGCATTGGATGAAATTAAACCTTACGCAATTAAAAGTCATTTTAAAAAATGTATTATATTTAACAATCAAGGTGGAACTGAAGATGACTTATTTATTTTAGATCACATTAACAGCTATGGTGAAGATGAAACAAATTTCGAGGATGTGCCCAAAGATGTAATAGAAAACGAATATGAGATGAATTTTTCATGTTTCATGTTAATAAAGGAAGTTCATAAAAGGTATGTTATTTTTAGTCAAACAGCATTTAGATATAATCAGAAAGAAAATCTGCCACCTTTATACTCGGCCTTCATTTATTTTAAAATCCAGCATGTAAACACATCCTTTAAATTTCGATCTTATTTTTTGTGTTGAAAGTGCGCTTCACCTGAATTTACGGTGTATAATTCATTTCACTCCAAATACAGTATTTTTTTCCTATTTTAAAGGTAATTACCGTAAAATCCGGCGTATAACACGCACCCTTGCTTTAGAGCTACAATTTTTAATTTTAAGATACATTCGGCGTATAACGCGCACCCCCTTTTTTACGAAGAAACTTGAAATGTATGTATGTGATTCTCGTATGTTTTGAAACCAATTATTTGAGGTATTATCCCAGACTTTTGAAAAAATAGTACACTTCTAGAAATACAACCCTTTAAGTTCATAAGAAATATCATTTCTTTAAAAAAAAACAGTATTTTGATGTATGTAGAAGCCTAATTTTTTTTCTATGCTCATTCTTTTTCATTTTTCAAGCTCTCATTTTTATACCCGGCGTATAACGCGCACCCGTAAATTTCGATCTTCTTTTATGTGTTAAAAGTGCGCGTTATACGCCAGATTTTACGGTATGTAGTTTGAGATTATTTTCTCTGATTTTGGAACTTTTAAAATAATTTGGTATTAAATAGCATTACACATTTAAGCAATAATTAAATATTTACTGTGTTAATTACTACTTAATCTGATAGAAATCTCTCTCTCTCTTTCTGCTTTAGCTGTTTTATAATGTAATAAAATTATTGAGTTTGACAAAGATTTCGTTTTCTATTCTCCTTTTTCATCATTCTTTAACTAAACCTAAATATTCTTTTAAGTGAAAATATTGTCCCTGATGAAAAGCTATAACCTTTTTTTTACTAAATATTGTACTTTTTGAACGTTGCTAACTTTTACTGTTCTGTTAAATCCGTTTAAATCCCATTGTTTGTCCTCTGAAAAATCAAACTGCTACAAAGCTATCGTATTGCTTTTGTGTTTAAGGTTTTGATTTGTTTTTCTTTTCTTTTACGAGGATCGGGTTATTTCCTTCTACAGACTGAAATATTTTTCTACAAAAGCATAGAGAATCTGATTTCTTTCTTTCGTTTTAAAATTGTTGAAAACTTTCCTAAGCTTTCAAGCTATTGTTACTCCTTCGAAGCTGTGTTTTCTTGAACCGATTGTACTCTTATAAATAGCAACATTATATAAATCTTCACTTTTTTTATAGTAACCTTAACTGATATAACTTTTTTCTATCTGATGGATGTCTTAATTCAAGCAAACACAAGATAGAAAACTTCCAAAAAATTTATTAAATTCACATTTTTTGTAAAATTTTGTATTTTTTAATAATTGCAAGGTACATAATACAAGTTATTAAATCAGGTTATTGAATATAGATCGTGTAGAAGTTTTAGTGAGTTTAGTAAAACAAGATCATTAATGCATAAAAATGACACCAAATTTTTCATCCTCACTATGTTTACTTATTTAGTTTAATAATAGAAAAATATAGTAGAAAAATACATTGACGTATTAATAATTAACATTAATAGTAAATAAAAAAAATCAAATCAGAGATAAATTTAAAAAAAAGGGACAATGATTTCCAAACTTCTAAGAATCATGTGTTAAAGCAACAGATCTAAATGTTCAGATAAGATTAAATTTCATTCTACATACTCCAATTTTATTATCTCTATGATTAACACTTATCAATATTTGTAATGGTTAGAAGTCTATATACTTTCTGTAGAAAAAATGTAAAAATAGATGTAAAAAAGGGAATTTTCTCCTCTAGAAACAATGAATAAGTTATCTCATTTTGGAATCAGCAAAACACATTTAACTTAATTAATATGAATTTAAACGCGTCAAGCAAATATTCTACTAAGTAAAGTAGTACTTTTTGAAGAAATATATATTAATTGTACACGTATAAAGGTAATGAATAAAATCATTTTCAACCCAAAATACGCGAACTTCATTTTATAATATGAATATTATAAAAGGAAAAATATACTAAAGATACATTGGCAGACTTCAAATAATGCTTTTCAGAATTTTTAAAAATAATTAATTTATAAAGAACTAAAATCATATTTATCAACAAGTTAGTTTATTTTTTCTCTCTAGACATAAATTTTAATGAACTAAATATTTTCATCATGTAATAGCCAAAATTCATCTATTTTATGGTACATTGTCAATTTAAATATCTAAATGTAAAACGCAAAATATTCATTATAAATAATTAAGGTAACTGGGGCGTCTGCGATAAGCAAAATGAATTTTTCTTACACCAAATTTAAATGGTTCTTACTTACCTAAATTGAAAGCAACGAAAGTACTATTTTTGCAGTAAATTATCTGTATATTTATGTACCTGTTAATGTAAAAGAGTTTCATTTTAAAATATAAATAATTCTGTATGGGCAATTAATAATCAATAATATTTTTTTATTTTCGAGTCATGTTCTTATCCTTAGGTACATTTTGCATAAATTCCAATCATATATAGCTTTAAAATTTTGCAGAGTGTTTGTAAAATAATAGTCCAATAGATTTATAAAAATTTTAATTTTATGATTTAACTTCCTTTTAATTTTACGCAGGAACTGTGTTATATCTAAAATTTAAAATTGTTTATTTCAAAAAATTACATTCGCTTTTATGAAAATTTTAGAATTTTATAAAGAGCAAGATTTCAGCATTACAGGTACAGTAGACTTGGTAGAAAAATATACCTGAATACCCAGAAAGTGCATTCTGAGAAAATTGCAATTAAAGATATTTTCATCTACGATTTTCAAAATGCATTTTTTGCTAGAATATAAAGCCATACCATAATTAATTGGATTATTCTGCATCGTTTTTCAGTTTTTAATTGGTAAATTTTAAACTCTAGGTTGTAAGAGGTCTCCACCTATCTCTTGAGCACCTAGATATGTAGGAGTTAGGAAAGAAACACAAGCCATCATCATATAATCAATCTATTTATTGTGATCACACAATATAACAACACAAATTCAATTGATAACAATAAGAGAATGTCTCGGTGCTAACCGCGAAAGTGGAACAACGACGAAATACACGAAAGATTAGGAGACTACCAAACTTGATACTTACTTTATGTAGTAACTTAATCTAATATTAATTTTATCTCAGTGATCAATTGTCACTTTAAATCTTTCTCTTAATAAGTATTTATTCACAAAAATTCATTAATGATACCTGTCAGTAACAATTTCACCTGATTTCTGGTTTGCATCCACCCCTACTCTCTCTAGCTAGAAAACTTCGACTATATATAGTAAACTTAATTGGCATATAACTATTTTCTTCTTCGAAGGGTTGGTTGTGAATAACGTGAATTGATAGCCCAAAAATTTCCCATGAGGATTAGTGGAAGGATCGCGAATATATCTGTCACAAGATTATTTAAAATTCTATTTACTTACTCTTTCACTACTACACCAACACGTGTGATCAGCTACTCACAACATCTTCTATTTAAAATACCAAAGTTTTATGTCTGTAATGTTTAGTATTTTTTTCTTTCTATTGAACATCATAATAACAGGATGTTACAGAATTCCTTACATATATTTTAAATATTGCATATATACATATATATTGCATATATAGATAAATATTGCATATATACATATATATTGCATATATAGATAAATATTGCATATATACATATATATTGCATATATAGATAAATATTGCATATATACATATATATTGCATATATACATAAATATTGCATATTACATATATATTAAAAACATATAAAGGAAATATCTAAGCGATAATCTGATGTCTAGTTTAAATGTAACTCTGTTTTTAAACATTATAACAAAAGAAACTGCGCTTTTGTACTCATATACATGAATATGTATTTATTTTAAAATAAAAACTACAGTTATAAACATAGAGAATTATTCACGAGGATTCAAAAATTAATAACAAGCAGTTAGGAATAACAAGAGCTCTTACAAGCTGTATAATTAATTTAAGATAATCCTTAAGATTCACTTTGTACTATATACACTTGATAAATAATTTAAGAACTACATTGAGAGCATTTTTAAATGTAAAACTAGACAAATTTAACATTTTAAGAAACAAAATTTTATTTTTTAAAATTTTGTTAACTATTCATTTAAATTACCCTAATTTTTGCCCAAAACTGTAGAATTTTCACGCAGCTAGAACGAATATATAATACTGGAAAAATACATTCCTTGTATAGTTAAAATTAGTATATTATTATACATATATATTAATGTAAAATAGATTTTGAAGAAAGTGTACCTGAACCTAGTTATTTCACATGGGATTACAACTTTTAAAATTCAATTTTCCAGTGTTCTATTTACCCGATTCTCATAAATAATGTATCTATAAATGCAGCGAACACTCCCTCCATTTTTTAAGAGTAAAATAAAAAGGTTCACAATTTGAAGCATTTTAACGTCCCAATTACCCTAAATCAGCATTCATTTATTATGTAGAATTGTAAATTAAAACTACTTTAACTATACCTTGCGTATTTGAGCAGAGAGAAGAGGAACAATAATTGTGCTATTGCTTCTAGTTGTTATTAATAACTAATATGGCTCTTGAATTATTAAAAATTTTTGGTTTTCTTTTTTAAAAAAACGTATAACAAATGAAATTATCCATATAAAAACAAATTTACCGTAAAACATTCCTTTTTTAAATAATGTTACCGTTATTCAATGGTCTTGAAATATTAGTATTTTATAAAATGTATTTCTTATTAAAATCCGAATTTTACAGTGTCGAAGATGAAAATTCTTTTATAGATTTTTCTCCATTGTAGTTTAAACTGAATTTTTAAAAAAATTTACATTAATCTTTACAAATTTTTAAAGGTCAAATGACTAAATAGCATGAGTAAATTCCGGATTCTTATTTGAAGTTGTCGAATCCCTTTGATTTTTATATTTTGTAAAGATAGAACACTGACATAAATCATCCAATCGCTGCGAAGTATTATAATGCTTCTCTTTTTACAAATGTTTGTCCTATCCACCCATTTGGTCGCAATTGGATAACTCTTTCATAGAGTGTTATTTATCGTCTTATAGCATATTTAAAAAATTGTAGTTATCTTGATCTTTTCCTTTTGAAAAGTCAACTATGTTTTCGATACTTATGATATTGATGTGATGTAATAAGAAAGTATACTGTATTTAATTTCTTAAGTTATTAACATTTTTTTGTGTCTCATACTCATCAGAATTGATTAAATTTTAATCAGAAAAGTATTCAGGTATACAGATATTTTTTTTAAAAAAATTACTATACTTTAAACAGCAAAATCGGTAAGAAACAGAATGTGTACATATGTCATTTTCAGATGTGACTTCATCAATTGTAAAAATTTATCTAACCTTGAAATACATTTAATCTCATCGCTTCTTCCAGCATTAAAATTTCCTCCACTCTTAGACCTAAGCCTGAATTTTTAATAAACCAAATCCTTTTGTTACTAAGATATTTTGATACACACTCATAACCTTATTGTTTAAAAGGAAATTTAAACAAATTTAAAACTTAAATTGATAAAGACTGCTTGCTATGGTTTCCATCATCTCAATTTTAAAAAGAAAAATTAATTATTAAGAAATAACTTTTACTTTGACTTACTGTTATTAAAATATGTAAATTTGAGAATTAAAATATATTGAATATACCTTAATTTTAATTATATTCGTAAAGTTTGCTTACTACTGAAATTTTTTTTATATTAATCATGTCTTTATCTTCAAAATGTTCAAACAATATATTAACATCTTTCATTCCTTCATCTGTAGTGATGCCTATATAGAACCTATTAATCAAGAAACTAATCGTGATATATCATTATATCACCTTAATTTCATCAATCAATGCCTTAAAGATAACAAAAAGGTTTCTTTTCAACAGAAAAGCAGAGATTTGCCCTTTTGATGTCACGTAGAAAACTAAAATATCATCTACCCCTACTTTTGATTAAATGTTATCTTTTTAACAGATTTGATTTAGATAAATTGTCCGATTCTGTTTAAAAACTAATGCTATTGTTACATACCTTATTCTATTTCTTATCCAAATGAAACATATTGTAGTAATATCAAAAAAAATGTAGATAAAATTAATTTTTATCACATTTTTGTAAAATACTCACATTGTTAATATTATTTTAACTGAACAGTAGTTACATATATATGCAGGATATAAAACTGAGAGCAGTAAACAAATATAAAATAATCTACGCATTTACACAGTAAATTAATCTTTTGAAGGATTTCATGGAGACATCTTTCTTTACTTGAATCATGGTAAAGTGCAAATTGAAATCTATGAATACTTATTTAATTTTTCAAAAATGTTATGATGACTTTAAAAAACGTCATTTTCCATTACATCTTGCTTAAAATTTTCTATAAATGTACTTCATTTAAAGAAAAAATAGTTTTAATGATTAGTTTTATAATTTACAATAGTAATATGACTGTGTCTAAAATAGGAATTAATTTATTAAAATTAGTTAGTAGGTTGATGTTTTGCCTGAAGCTGTTAACCCAGCGTTTCTCAAACTGTGGAGTGCGCCCCTAGGGGAGGTGAGATAATCGTACTCGAAAAGACAAAAAACGTTTGAATGAAAGGTAAATTTCAAATGCTCATTTAAGGAACTCCATCAAAACAGATATGAAGGACACGTACCACAAAACACATTCCCCCCTGTCAAAAATTCCACAAGCAAGAAAAGTTCAACATGCTTTTATCGATCATCAAAGGACAATAAAACTGCAATAACTTGAACAAAATATGATAGTTTTGACTGCTAATATCATTTTTGTAATTTTAGTGCAAGGTGTCTGTGATTTGTGATTTGATTATTACAGCCAAGCACATTTAAAACATTTTAGCTCGGTTTGATTGATTTTTTTCTCAAATTATCAAAACAAAACTTGAAAAATCTTTAAATGTAGGGAAGCGTACTTTTTCTTAGTTAAATTATTCATAGGAGAATTATGATTTGTATAGCGTATAATAAAAATAAATGTAAAACAAGGATTGGCGTGACCACTAACGTTAGTATCGAAAGCGCGCCTTTTCCCGGGTTAACAAAACTTGTTTCTGGTAGGAACAAAACAAGAGAAAAATTTAATAAACAAATATATTGCTAAAAAGTGGGTTATTTTTAGTAGTTGGTTGTCAATACCGAATTTATTTCATTTTAATGCATTCGAGTGAGGCAAGTTGATTTGAGAAATGAGCATTTAATCTAACGAACTCAATTATTGAGCAATTTTAACTGGCCTCATAAAGTACCATTATTCAGTAATTTATACAGAAAATTTCAAATTATTTAGCATTAATAAATCACAGATGTAAATTCGGCATCTTAAGTACCTGAAAATCTGAAAGTTAACGCACGCAATAACAAAATCAATCATTTTTTATTTATTCCATTGTAAACTTTTTCTTAGCTTTTATGCCCAATGAAGATTACGCTCAAAAATATGAGAGCTGGTTTGCTGGTTTCAAAATCTAATCAAATTTATTTTTCAAAAAAATTGCAGAGATAAATATTTTCTATTACGTACTTTTACAATTTCATCGTAATGAAAAAACACTATTGTACTAGAGTTTTCTTTCGTAAGGATAAAGTGAAAATTTAGAAAAGTTTCTTTTCCTATTGAAAATTCAGGAAAAATACTTCTGTTTTCATCTGAAGTTGATTGCATAAATGAATACAAATCTCAACATACCTTTTCTTTCTGTTTCACTTTGCTACAAAATATAAGATTCCGACTGTAAATCTGAAATTCCTGAAGTTCCAATCTTGAAATGATATGAACGACTAGATAAAACACGTTTTAAAGAATTGTGAACATTTTCCCATTTTTGTGGTCAATTTTTGAAGTAGTGCGCTGTTTTTGAATGGTACTTTGTTTTTCGATTCAATAGGGAGCATTATTTCCTAATTTACTTATTTATATATCTTAAATTCATTTATTAAAAAGACCATGCATTTTGATTACAAATATCTATAAATCTCCAATGCGACATCAAATTTACAAAATCATATGATTGTTGAATAATTATTTACGAACAATTATTATAAAATAAAAAAAAAGAAATTAATGTTAAAAAACATGTAAGTATAAAGAACTACTTTTAAATACATTTATTACATTTGTTAACTTGCATTTGTAATATCAATCTCTTACCTCATACTTTGTAATATTTTTCGTAAAAATACTTTTGGTATGTAAATTACTGTAACTATTTTTGCAAATATAATGCATGGTTGCAATGAAATCAGATTTATAGAAATGAGGTAAAACATTTTAGAGATATGTCATGTAAAATATAAAATTTTTAAACTCTTCTTTTTACATTAATGTTGCTTCAGAAAAGGATATGACATTGAATCAAATTGGATGCAAATTCATACACATACTATCACTAAAACAAACTTTAATTTTTAATGATGAAATAATACTTATAAATATAAAAGTTATATTACATAAGACTGCCCATGTAGTTAACTATGTGAAAATAACATTTAGCTTAACATTTATTATTAACAAAAAACATTCTTTTGATTCGGTAATTATAATACACCCTAAGTATAATAGCATGAGTATGAGAGTGTGTGTGTTATGAAAATACATATTTTATTTCCATATAAAATACTTCTATTTGCAGAAAAAAAATATCAAAGAGAATTTTAAGATTAATAAAAAATTGTATATATATATATATATATATATATATATATATATATCGATCCTAATTAGTCTTCAAAAGTGTAAAATAAGCAATATCAAAATGTACTTTTTCCCTCTTATAGGTGAACGAAAAGACACTTGTAATAACATTGCGTACATATTTTCAAGGATTCAATTACAATTTGTAGCATGATTGCTAATAATGTTTTCAAATTTTTCCAGTTTATCATTAGCAATTCAAATGTCACTACTTTAAATCCTTTTTTCCTCTACTAAACACTTTTTTCTTATGAAAATTTGAATTTAACATTTATAAACTTTTGGAACATTCTTTTTTTTTTTTATATTTGTATTAAAATTACGGACATTAGCTACTTTTTCTTATAACTTAAAGCCATATATAGAACTACACTTTTAGTTTCAATAATAAATTTTTACAACATTTAAATTCATTTAAAATCAAAATCATCTATCATCGAACCAATACACGTTGACAAGTTGTAGAAACGGCTGTTTATTCGATCTCTTATCATTCAGTTTTTATTACCTTTCATCTCTTCAGAAGGTGAAGGAATGCTATAAATTATTTTCTTATTTCTAATTTTCCATCTCCAATTCCTTTACATGGTAAGAATAATTTGTGTTACAATAAAATTGCTCTGCCAATAAATACTTTTTCCTTTCTTAACATCAAACATTTTAGCATCAAAAGTGCTATTTTTTTTATCTAGAAACAACATATTAGTCTAAGACTTGTTTATCTTAGATTACGTTATCTTAAATATAAATTTTGAGAATCTCAAGAAGATTGTATTCACTCAGAAAATGTAATTGTAATGTCGAATATTAGTTCAAAAAAAGCAAGGAGCTGCATTAAACAGTTTCAATTTTACATCGCTATCTTGACTTTCTTGCTTGTTTAGATGATTTTCATTTATAATGGCTTCAAAGCACCGAAAACAGTTTAATACTTATCAATTCCCTCAAGGAATTCATTCCTTCCTTCCTCAGTGGCACGACAGCGCAAGTCGGGCCTTGGCCTACAAAAGAAGCCTTTTTTCCGGGCCAGCCTTCTTCCTGCCAGGTTTCCAATTTCTAGTTTTTAAAACTAGGGATCTTTTTCAGGCCATCAATCCATCTGAGATTTGGCCTGCCCTTTCTTTGTGTGTCAACATTAAGACTTTTTAGTGGTGTGGTTTCGTTCATTCTGCTAACGTGACCTGCCCATTTAATTTTTTTGTACTTTGACGAAGTTAACAATGTCAGTTTCCCTTTAAAATGATCGATAAAGTTCAAAATTTTGATTTCTTCGCCATGTATGTTCCATTTTCCAATTCCTAAAAAAATGGATTTAAACCTTCCTTCGGTAGATACTTATCATTTCTGTCTGTTCAACATGGACCAAGTTTCACATGCATAAGTTAATACTGATCTTAAAAGAAATTTATACAACAGAGCCTTTGTTTTTCTTTTGATTAAATTTGATTTCATACATTTTCGTATTTCATTAAGGCTAGGAATTCATAAGACATATTAATAAGATATGTGCATAGCAGTGGCTCAATAATCTTACAATTTTTTACTTTAGAAATTATTTTATTATTACGTTATTTACTGCAATAAATACCTTTTAATTGCATAACATGGGTTTTATATAACTATTGTAATATATTTCTATGTAATAATACTATATAACTGTAATGTAAATTATAAATATACATTTATTGTAATGCACTGCTTAAAAAAATTAGGGGAGCACGTGATTTTAACAAAATTACTTAAATATTTCTTCTGATAACTAAAGCAAGACAAACTATTCAAAGTCTAAAGTGTAACAGAAAACAGAACAAGAAAACTTCACATGCAAATTAATGTTCATGAAGTCAAGAATTGGAAAAACGAGATAAGAGCGGAAATCGGATTTCGTACAAAATGTTGTTTTTCGTTGTTTCAGTGGTAAACTCCAAACTTTCAGCTGTTGTCTTAAGAAAAGGTAACTGACATATGTCAATAAAATGTGATCTACCGGAATTTATGGCTCTGGCATATTATCGAAAGATTGAAATCCGGTCAAACACAAAAACTTAAGGGACACAGTTAGAGGGGCAAGATGTGTGATTGTAAGACTGTGGAATCGATTTTAATAATTTGTGCATGTTCACATTGGCCAGGACAAGGTCGTCACGTGATACCAAAGCAAATATTGATCGATATATCCTGTTATAAGTTCATCAAGACAGAATATAGCCAATGCGATTCAGATTCAAAAGTTAATTTCTTTTGGCAAAAAGATGAAAGATTTCAAGCCAAAAATCCGAAACATGCTTCATGAGGGTGACCTGTATGCACTTAGGCTTGACTAATGATGTGTATTCTGTTGACCGAAAGCTACCAGCAGCCCGAAAAAATGGCCTGCTGAACATGGAGATTGGTTGCAAATTGAGTGGAGTCAAGTGTTGTTTAGAGTGTGACATGTTTCGTAAAAGTAAGAAAGGGGCACTCGAAATAACCCTATATTCGTTCAAGAAAGATCACATTCCAGACTAGGTGGTTTAATGGTCAGTGGCGTAATGTAGAATATGAGGAGCACTCAGCAAAGTCAGGTTTTCGACCTAAAGCCGTACTTGGTGTCAATCAGGATGTGAGCCACCTATAACCTAGGCTCCCCCCACGCCGTGATGCAAGGTTATATGTTACGTCACTGTTTAATGGTATGGGCCTGAATCAGAAAAAGGTGGACACGTACTGACCATGAATATCATACGGAATCGTAATTAGATAGCTCAAAGGTTTGCTCAAGGCCCTTGTTGTAGGCGTACGCGGAGGCATTAGGTGATTCTATAATTTCAATGAGTAAAATACCAGATCTCATACAGCTCGTATTGAGGAGAGTTTTCATGAAGCTTAAACAATACAGCATTTGGAATGGCCAGCATGCTCTTCTCATCTTAATCTGATCCAGCATTTTTGGATCACTCCCAGCCGACGCGTTGCTGCCAAACCAAACCTCCTGTAACTGTCGAAGACTTGGAGATTGCGCTTCGTCAAGATCGCAACAATATTTCCCAAAGTTTCATCCACGCAAAACAAGTTTACGGCAGTCTCAGTAGTTTGGGAACCACGTAACACATTCAACATCTTATATCATTTCCAAACAATTAGTTTTTTGTCATTTACATGTAGACTAAATTGCTGCCCTAAAGCATTATTTTATTTTCTTTAAGCCATTCCAAGGAATTAAAGTCCGCAAGCAATTTTTTTTCTGTATGGCGATTGGTTAAGCTTTTATTCTCCGTTTGTTCCACGCATGACTATCACTTAAGGCTGTCTTTGGCTAATGTTAAAGAATAGGACCCAAATTAGGAATATTTTTCAGATATAAAAGTACACGAACATTAATATTATATTCTGGCTTCACTATCCTGTAGAGAACCACTTATTTTATCATACTACACATTTTTATCCTAATCGACATTTTTTTCTTTTATGAAATATTTCGCATTTTTTCTCCTATACCATAATGTTAAATGAGCTATCCCTTTACATTTTAAAAGGAAAAAATAATTATTTATGAAATATTTTCAAATTCTAAAAACACTATATTATAAACAAATACTCGAGTTACAATGTCACAATTTTTTTTTAAAATTGAGGCATTTTCTGTTTGAAAATGTGCTCCGCATTAAATTCACGCTCTCGTACATTTGACGAAAACAGCCTTAACGGTTTCTTCACTTTTTTACTTGCTCTTCTAATTTTTGAGCAGTACATACAGTTTTAAAGTATACAACGTCTTTATTTTTATACCTTTTGCGTATATACCCCTTTTATTATAAAACCTTTACTTAATATCTTTATTAAAGATGATATTCAAATATGGTACTTTATAACAAATTATACAACATTTAAATAATGCTTTGAAAAAACGGAACAATGTTGTTTGAATAATTTGAAAGGGGCTTAATTATTTAGGTATGTTCTATGCAAAGATTTCAATATTAATTCTCTTATTTTTCTCTATTCTTCATATTGTTTCAAAAATCTGAAGTACTGCATTTTTCCTAAGCAACAACATACACCAATTATGTTTTAACTTTTGAAAAATGAAAAACAAATACAAAAATCTCATTTCAAAATGGGAAATGGGAAGATATTCAAAACGTTGAAATAGATAATATTTTGAAACGATGAATATGGCACATAAAACGGAAAAACTTGAGTTAAAAAAATATTTAATATAAGTAATATCTATACATTTTAATACCTGCAGTATCTGTAGTTTTTTATTATTGCGTATAATTCTGAAGAGATTGGATATCCAAAAAAGTACTGAAAATAAGCTAATAATAGAAATACCATTACTTCCTTGGAATTATTATTAAATCTATTGATTTTAAACTGTATGTAATCTAGTAGAAAAAAATTAGAAGGAAATAACTGCTTGAGAAAAGCAAATCTTGTAATCAGATTTCAGGAGAAGCTATTTTCGTCAAGAGAACAAATATTTTCTTATTTAATAAGGTATATTAAAATTTACATTAAAGCTTGGTAAAATAAATATCATTTACTCAAAAACATGTTTTAAATTTCATTCTAAGAAATCTAATTTTTGAAGTTTCTGTAATTCAATTTTCGGAATTAGTTTTTGAAGAATATGATTTTTCAAAAAGTCCACTTGTTTAATTATTTAATACGAGAATGGGGCAATTATAAATAAAACCATTAAGAAAAACCATTGCACCACAAAGAATTATGTTCTTTCTTAAATAAAATATTTAAAAAATCCATGCCATATTATTCTTGAAATCTGTTTCAGTGGTGATATTCAAAGAATTTGGCAACTATTCTGCTTCTCGGTAAACCTTTTCTTTTTCCTTAAAATAATAATTTAGTTTAAGAATAGTTTTAAGAATAAAAAATGTTATAACTAAAAAAAAAAGTAATTTGTTATTTTATACAATTAATACTTAAGTAAAAACTATAAAAGGGTGATAAAAACTAAACTATGTTATCTGTTAGGTTTTGAAATGTTCTGGGAAAAAGATATTATTTGGGGTTATTTTCTCATTTTAATTTTTTTTTTTCCCTTTATGATTCGGGGCCTCTTAGTACTTTTGCAACAGCAATAAGAACTGTTTCCCTTAGAAAACAAGTTATTGTATCGCTATTTTATGTGTTTCATTTGTAAGAAATTATTTGGTAAATTCTTTTCCTTCAATAAAAAAGATATTCTCACTTCTGCTAAATTTGTAAATTCTGAAAATATTTCAAATTTTTCAAGCCAAATTTTAAAAAATGTCAAATTTCAGTTATTGTCAAAATCTGCAGGTAACAACAGCTGATTCATAAATGGACAGAAAATTTTTCATCATTTCTGATAAACCGGTTCAAACTGGATGAATTCTTTGTCATTTTTCTATTTATATCTATATGTAAGAAATGAGAGCTAAATTTAATTAATTGCTACATCCCATGTTAGAGTAGTTTTGTCACGATGAATCGCATTAAAGAGGCAGATGGAAAAGAAACACAAATTTATTGAGTGAGTGAGTGAATATTAACGTCGCACAGTGGGCAGTTTTCGCAATCTGGCGCACGGAAATTATTTTATGGCTTTAAAGTCTTCATAATTATATTCTATCAAAAAACATAGTAATTTAAAGTAAATTGGGTATTCTTTTTTTGTTTTTTAAATAACAAATAAAGTTAATAGGATCTTAACTAATTTGTGTCCAGTTTGAATTCGATTAAGAATAAATGATTGCTAAGTGGAACTAGTTTTTAAGCAAGAATCTAAGGATATCAGCAAAAGCAAGTAAATTTTCACTTGGGAGTTTTATACAAAAATAGTGTGAAAATTAAAAAATTAAATTTAATAATTTTCAAGATTAAACAAATGCGGGTGTTTCTAAAAAAATATCGAAGAGTTTTAACGCTTTTTATATTTACGATATATTTACAATATAATTCATACATTGAATCAAAAGGAAAATGAAACAGTTTTTCCTCAAGTTTCAAAATTTTAAGTGAGCCCCATTCGTACTGGCACAAATCAAGTCCCAAAGGGAGTTCATCGCAAATTTTTTTGTGTTCTGGGGAAAATTTTGCAACCTGCTTCCATCCTGTGTTTTTGAAAGGTCACGGGAGGGAGGAAGACACAAATCCTTTCTGAGACCCCACAGATAAAAGTAACATGGCATCAGATTGAATGAACATGGAGGCCATACGATACAAGTTTTATCGGGAGGCTCTTTGCGGCCAATCCAATGGTTGGGTAAAGTAATATTTAACCAATCGGGTACTGAGAGATACCAGTGAGGCGGTGCACCATCTTGCTGCAAATAAAGTTATTTGGTTCACTTTCTTCCTGTTGAGGAAATAGCTATAGTTGAGAGCATCAAGATTGACAGAACCAGTTACAGTTGGATACTAGTTACAGCCTTAAACGTCCCGTACTTTTCCCTTTACAAAGACAGCCAGTGGTTTCAAACTGATGATACCACTGAAGAATGTTATTATCATTTGAAGGTTGACAACCGAACTTAATACAGAACCCTCGTTGCACATTAATAGCAGATTCTGTCTTTGCAAACTGGAGAAAACAAAACGCTTTCTGTTTACTAGTCGCCATTTTTCTATTAGCGCGTTGATTGGCAAGAAAAGGGAAAACATTAGTATAAGTTTCGCGCACACATGCCAGCAAACAAAACTGTTTCAGTTGCACTTTCATTCGATGTATGAGTCATACTAATATGTTAAATGTAATGAATACTATACAGCGTTAAATCTCCAATATTCTTTTAGAAACACCCGGTACAATCAAACACAGCATTATGCATATACAATAAAGGATAATAGGTAGTGTTTAAAAGGACTCGGCACCCTTTGAGCATTTTTTTTATTTATGTATTTAAAAATTACATTTTAGAATTTCATATAATGTTTATTTAAGAAAATAATATGAGATAAAATTTTGCACACATTATTCACACAATTTTACAAATTTAATTTCTTTTAAAAAATTTGAAATTTTTTAAATTTTACTCTTTTTGTGTTAATTAATTTTTTGATATGAAAATTTTGCAATATTTCTGAGGATGTTTTAAACACCTTTAGGGGTCGATTTCACAATACCTTAATTAGTTTTGAAGAAAAAAAATAATCAAATGTTGAGATATATATATGCTATATATATATAAATATATCAACCAAAAGCCTAATATTCCCCACATTTTAATTTTTTTAAAAAAAAATATTCCAATTACAGAAAAATGGATCCCTAATTTTGTTACTTGCATTACATATAAGACACGAGGGAAAAAATGGAAGTAATTGGTAAATAATTGTGGAAGAAGTAGTATTTTGAATGCGAAAAAAGACAAACTGAGAAAAACCAATTTAAAGTTTATAATTCTGAAAAAATAATTATTATAAGCTTAAATAAACATAAAACATCACACTAAAATATTAGTTAAATATTTTCCTTAAAAATAAAAAAATATAATATTAATCTTACTCCCCCGATAACTACGCATCACTCGACTTGGAAAAGAACTTTTCATTACTATGGCACCTCATCCATTTTCACCAACAAACGAGCAGAAACTTTTTACAATTTTTCTAAATTTTAATTGCTGCTGGTCCTCATATTTATCAAAGTCCATTGTAGTCTTAACTAAACTCAAAACAACATTAATTTTGCTCTAGTATCTTGCTCTTCCTTCCTCACATTGAATAAGGCACGCCGAGTAATACCATTGGCCAACGCTGAAAAAAAAATCATAACTTTCGGAGTAGCAGGAAGTAGCAACTAAATTTGGTATTAAATTAAAGGTCTATATCTACTCTATGTGACTTAAGTGTTGCTGTGATCAATCCGTGTCAATCCCAAAAGTTCTAGTCCATTAAACACAAAAACTGACATACGTTAGTAGGATTTACATGCTGTGCTAAATGTTATATTTTTACAATTTTTAATCGAACTTGAACCTAATTTGAGTCAAATCAAGAAATTACTTACTCATGGTATTTATTTTCAAAAGAATCCTGCTAAAATCTGCAAAATCCTTTTCAAACGAAACAATAGAACTTGCCACTGAAAAGGAGGCTCTCGCAAGTGATTCTTGTAACAAGAACAAACCCGATATAAACCGATAATTGTTGACGATTTCCATTCGCGTACGGACAAAAACTGTTTACCACATGGCCAAGGAACTCAAGAGGATCATAAATTGTGGGTTGTCATTTTATTTCGAGCAATTTAATTTTTGAACTTTCCGTGCGCCAAATTGGGAAAACTGCCCACTCAGTTACACGAGGGTGTTACCGCTCAGTTACACGAGGGATTTTGGCGACGGACCTCGTAATTTTGAGCCACGGTCAAGTGACGAGGACGATATCTGAGCTAGCATCCCACACCAACGGGAGGACGTTTGAGCTCTCGACGGGCTACCGTAGCCCCACAAATTTATTGAATGGGTCTCACTTGCAAGCATGCTTTGCAACAGAACATTACCAGACTGAGGTAAAACACAGTCACGCAGTCATGTGGAAAAATTCTATGAACATTTTCTGAAATAGCCAAAGATAGCCCAAGAAAGTTCCAGAACTTGGAACCAAACAAAGGATAAATTAAGATATAATTTTTGAGTGCAACCCACACTTTTGAAAATTTACAACAATTATATGGATTTAATCTTGCGACCTTTTGACTCTCTCGTGCTTGCGGAGCTTTGCTTTCTTCATACATATATGTATGCTTCTCTAACCAAATCGATTAACTTAATTTTTTTAATCTTATTAAACTTTAACTTCAAATCACTTTATTCGCTCCTAACTGTATATATTCAAAACAAATTTCGCTAATATAATAAGTATTAACACCCCTAAATGACGAAATCTTTTTATATTTGAATACTAAATAATTTTTTTCAGAATACAATCTAATGAGCTCCAAACTATAATGTTTTTAATCATAATAAAAATTTAGCTAAACCACTGCACTCTTTTGCCTATGCTGCGGTGAAAGAAATATTAAAATTGTTTTAATTTTATTGATATTGCTTCAAAGTACAGAAATATAAGCTGAATCAATTGAAATGGAATTTCTGGAAAGTAGACACAGTTACTTGCCTAATGATTCACAATTTTCTACTATCAAATCTCAAGCAAAAAAGGTCTTGAACATTTTTTCGCCAGATGATTGGTATAACGTAATAAAAACCTAAGAAAAGGAAAAGCACTGCTTCATATGGTTCAAATGACGCATCAGGACTTTTTCTCTACAAGTACTTCAGAAAATTCTATCGATAGCAGAAAGGTAACAGTTACAGGGATACCAGCTTGCACTGGATAAAAATTAAATAAGTCGAAACAATTCAAGTGTGACTTTAACTAAGATAACGAATTAAACGCCATTAATATAAAAAAAAATGTGTGGCAGGTAGATCACTATGTCTGAAAAATGTTAACCAGCCTTTATTGGATCCAACAGGTAGAACTATGACAAGAGAAAAGAGGAAAGATATGATAAACTCTTTTTGAAATTCATTCCTCTATTAAACATGAGTATTATAAAACTTTAAGGACAAATTGACATGACGAGAGTTCAAATACAGCTAACGAAGAAAACATCAATTATTTTGATGTTACATCAATTTAAATAAAGTAATAATACTCATATAATTATGTAACAGCAACAGATTAGTTATTACTCATTTTTGCTAAAATCTTTTGTAAAACATATATTTATATAAGGACGTTTTTTCGTATAATAGAAGAAATAATAAATTCAAAGACTGAATTTGAATTACTCATTTTCTTTCGCTTACACAAATCGATCTCTCTTAATCACGAAAAAAGTATAGTTATATCACAATTACTCAGTATATTCGATCTTATACTTTCTATATATCGTTAGAAAAAAAGATGCTTCTGCAATAATACAGTCTACATCATATTTTTCAATTTGTAATTTAAAAAAGTATTTTAAAAAACAATATATAATATTTTATAATATTTTGTAACTTTTGTTTTATGGACTAAATCGATTTGACAAATGAAGCATTCATATACTGGTTACAGACATATTTTCTGTAAATACAAAAAAATAATTCCATTCTTACATAATACATGCTTTTTTTCCATTTCTTAATTTAAGAAATATCTTACATTATATAAAAATGTTTCTGACCTTGAAATTATTCCCTTATTGATTTCGTGCTAACGAGTATAATTTTCAGTTTTCAAATGCAGCTTCAGGTTTAGTGTATTTACATAAAAGAAGTGGATGAAGAAGTGCAAATAAATGACACGAAAACTAAAATTCTATGAAGCCTTATTAATCCATCATACTTTGTGCTTAAGCTTTTTTTATCCAACAAAAGCAAATCTTTTATATAAACAAGACCATATTTACCGCTGGTAACTGGCTAAAGTAAAGTACATTCTTTGACCAAAAATGCTTAGATTGCGTGAGAAAAAGCAGCTTTCGAGATAAGGAATATTTATGCGATTTCCTAATGGTTATTTGGAGGTAAAATGATTTTTTTATGTCGTTTTAGAACCTAAATGACTACTACTTCTAGAAATTATTACGATAATGAGTATTTTACTGACAAATTTGCAGTTCATTAGGGAAACCTTTATCTGCGAGTGAACAGGTAAATTTTTGTTCCAAAAATTTCATTTCTGCTTTTTTAAAAAAAAATTAATGGTTAAAATTCTTAACTTTAAATTAATAACTTTTTTAAAACCCACATATTTTATCAGTGCAATACTTATTAATATTTGAACTTTTCTATTTATATTATAACATTTACCTTAAGGAGCTATAGACTTTCATGAGATTGATATTCAGGAAAAAGAATGTATTATTAATAAAAAAGGAAAATAAATAATTAATATTTAATTATTTTGCCATTTACTTTATTAAAAAGATAGTTGATAAAATTTATGTAGTTTTCTTTTTAATCCCCGAAGCAGCTTAAATAAAAAAATTTGCATCTTTATACTCTTAGACTCTTTCATTTGTAATTTATACAAATAAATAATTTCCACGTGCTAAACGAAACTGAAATAACATCATGGAAGCATAAACACTATTCAATAATCAATAAACAAACATAAGGGCTTAGAGTTTCCATTTAATTTTTGTTAATAAAAAATTCATAGGTACCAGATATTTTTATTTCATTAAATAACTGTGTGCATTGCTTTTCTTTAATTATAGCTCCTTATTGTTTTCAAATACAACCTATAAAATATTTATCGAATAATTGAAGCATTTCTTTGCTTATTTTTGCGTTTAAAACTATTAAAATGCTCTTATTTACGAATATTTACGGCAGTAAGAAGGAGCTAATAATTTTTTTGAAAAATTATTCTACTTGTTTTTACGTTTTGAATGTTTTCTATTGGTTCTATCAGCTTAGCAATTCGTTCCGAAGTCTCAATTTGTTAGTAGAAATTTTTGGAATCTTTATATAATAATTTTCTATGTAAATATAAAGTACTGTAAACTCTCTTGTTATAATAACTGTAACTAACTGTCCCAAACAGCAGAAACACCTTCTCGTGACCACCCATTTTGAGTAGAGGCTAGACGAGGAAAGGATGTGGTAGCTGTGAAAATCCATCCATATTCTTCACTCATTATTTTTTTTGTTAATGATATGTGTTCTCGTTGTGTAACTTACTTAAATTAATAAATAACTGTTTCACAAAAAAAATTTCATTGAATCCACCCTGAGAATTTTGACAGCATTTAATTTAATCTTTAACGTCTAACGCTCTGTAGTGCAACATTTTATCCTAATTTTATCCTAGTCTTATACGCGCGCATTGTAAGTGTCAAAAAATATTTTTAATTAGAAACATACTCACATATACACTCTATATTAAAAATTTCTTATGTAGTCATGTTAGATATATACAGATTAATGTTAAGCGAATAAATTGTTAATATATAATAAAAATGACCATTAATTGAGAAGGATCAAATTATTAAATTAATGTAATCACTTTTCAAGAAAAATTAAGATATTATTAATATTAATCTCATTATTACTTCTACATTAAACACAATTTACTATGGAAAATTTCTTATAGAAGAATAAAAGAGTTTGAGATTTGAAATTTATCATCTATCTCTCTTTTTATTAAATCAATTAGAAATGACTTAAGATTACGCTTAAGAAATGAACATAAAAATTTTAATGCGACAATGAGAACCCAGCAATTTTAATTATTTATATAAAAAGCTTTTAATTATGACATTCTCATTTATTCTTCGTGTGTTCCCCTTTTCGTTATTGTATATCTCTTGTGAAAATCATAATTTTTAAATGAGTTTAGTGTCATTCAGGAACTCTTTAAACAGAAATGAAGAGTATTTTAAAAACATATAACATTCCTCAAGTTTTCAAAAATATTTTATATGAGTAATTTTTGTTGATGAGAATTTTTTTCTGCTTTAAGTTATAAAACATTTATTTTTAAAACTATTCAAGAAGAATTTACATACTTTTAGCTTTAAAAATAAGCAGCAGAAAAGTATTTAAAAAACTACAAAAATTCAAAGACACCTTTTTTTAAAAAAGAAATTAGCTTTCATCTAAAATATATGCTAGCAGAGATGAACTATTATATTAAAAAATTTATTTAAGTTAGTACAAACAACTTAAAAACTCTTTGCAAATCTCTTGAATTCATATTTGGTGAGATATGCACAGATTGGGAGATAGTACGTATATACACACATATGTGTGTATATATCTACTATTTTTTTGCGAATTCCACGAAATATGAATTCAAAAGAATTCTTTAACAATTTGTACTAACTTAAATAGCATAATTTTCTTATGGTTTATTTTTATCATAAAAGTTCCCTAAACTATTTTAAAATAAAAACAAATAAAAAGGACTAATAAGAAAGAAATTTTAAAAAACTATTGCTAACAAATCTTCTATTTTAAGAACTATTTTATTTAGTGGAAAAATATTTCACGAAGTTTTTCTTTCCAAAACTTTTTATGAGCTTCATGACTAGGTATTCGATTTCCAGTCAGAAGAGAAAGAGTGATAATTATTAAACTAAAATATAAAGAAATATTATTCATGAAAAAATACCTCTACCTTTAACACAGTAAAGGTAAAATTTTTAGTTGCAAACTTTTTTGACTAATATATCAATTAAAAAAATAATTTGAGAATACATTTATAAGCTCCTGCTCATGTCTGGGTAAACATATGTTAACAGGCTAGCTTTTTTAGTCTTCGGAAAAAACTAAAATGTTCGAAATTTCAAGACCCTGTATTCGGCATAAATTATATTATTCAATGGACAAATTTAGAGTTATTCAGAAAATCATCTTTCCGAACAAATCTTAGAGATATAAATTCTAAATTAATTGTGTTTGATTTGGAAATAAATTTTTAAAGAAACAAGTTACATGTATGATTGTGTATGGTTTTTAATCGTGCATGAAAGAAATCGTAAAGGTTTTTGGTATTTGTGTAAATTTACACAGAAATCTACCACAGGCTAATTGGAACCAATTTTATTGAAAACAGTAATGAACTATATTATATAACAAGAATTTATCCAAAGATTACATTATTTTTAACAAATAGGATAAGATCATTAAGCCACTAATCCGGTATAGTGGTTAGTGACGCTTGCTATGCCGTAGTACCTGGGTTCGAATACCGGAGAAGGCATGGATGTTTGTAAATGTATAGTGCCATTGCTGCATGGGGGTACTCTAAATAGCCATCGAGCCGCAAGTCCTCTCATGAGGTTGGTAAAAGAGGAAGAGAGGTGGAAGACCCCGGACCACTCCCAGGGTGTTCTCCCTCAAAATTGGGGTGGAACCGAGCAAATTCGTATCGTTACCTGCATGGTGCTCAAAGCTAAGGCTAACGACAGGCGTAAAATTCTAGCTTTTAGCCACGATGAATTTCGTGGACCTTGATCTGATGTTACTGTCGATCAGGTGGCATAAACAACAACAACAAGAAGGTAATTAAAAAGGAACCCTAAATTTGAATTTTACGTTGAATGATAAATTTTTCCATTTAGTTACAGACTAATGTTGATATTTCTTGTATTTCTTATGGAAAAAAATGCTTTTCTCTTAGTTAAAATTCCATTTGTTACATTTTTGATTTTAGAACCTCATGAACAATATTCCAAAAAGAATTTGATCCCTTTTTTTTTAAAAAAAAAAGTTTTTGATAAATTTTAAAATGATCTCACAAATAATTATTTAAAGTCTGATAAAAAATGAATTGTTTCCTATGATAAAAACTGTCTAATAATAAATTTACTGATAAAGTACGTATTTTTCGTATCTTTTAGAATAACATTGAAAATTTCATCAAATTTTCATGTGCACTTCATAATAAAACCTTTAACTACTTCACACCAAAATTAAAACACAGTATTTAGTAAATATATACTTGTTTAAAACAATTTTCTCATTGTTTTTAACGTAAATTGCGTAATATAGTGATACATTAAAATTAGCTCACTTATTCTCTTGATAATTCAAAATTTGTCTTTAAATTCTGGAGAGTCATTAGGGATTAGTTAAATTCTTGTGAAATATTATAATCTTAACGTGTTAACATATAAAATGATAGAACAGCTTCAGGTAGAACATTTTCAACCAAATAATTTATTACCTTAATCACACACTATGCTTTGAAATTAAATGTCACTTTTAGAGATAAATGGAGTAATGTGATCATGAATTACAGAGAAATAGCAGATATTTTTATTTATAGTGTCAGTACTTTCTCACGGTATAATTGATGATAGTAGTAATTTACGGATAAAGAACTTTCGATTACTATAACGACAGTTTTATTAAGTAAAATACAGCATATATTGTAAGTACTGGTTATAATATATTGAATAATATATTTGAAAATTAAATAAAATTGTCACTATTTACTCAGAATTTTATTGAAGATAATGTAAAGGATGACTATGTTAATCCGAGTGATATCCATATTTTCAAATAATTATTAGAAAAAAATTGTTTTAAAAATGTCTTGCATCTTGTGTTTAATGAAAGATAGCAATATATACTTAAAATATATCACTAAATATTTTGGAACTAATTTGATATGGAGTGTTAAGTGCGCCAAGCAGCGCTTGTTGTCAAGTGATAAAGAATCCAAGATGGCGTCCTAGCTGTAACAAATCGTCAGGAAAATAATTTTAAAGAACTTTTTTGAAATACATTGAGATATATATATATTTCAAGTAAATAATATAGTAATATATATAAAAAATAACCAATATTAAGCAATAATTAATATCAATATATAATAATAATTTTATACAATAATAATTGTATTATGAAATATATAATAATAATCATGTAATATAATATAATAATAATTATTATTATATATAAAATGATCTTGTAATATAATATAATAGTAATAATTATTGTGTATATAATAATAATTGTATTATATAATTATATTACATTATACATAAAATAACTGTATAATATGTATTAAAATTAATCAATAATGAATATCAATTAATAGTTGCTGATAACTTGCAATATTCCAAAAACTGCGAGTTGCTTTATAAATTTCATCGAACAAGAAATGCTTAAAAATGCACCATTTAAAACTAAAATAAAGTATTAATGAGCAATTTGCAGTAATAATTAAAGACCCAGCCCTCATATTCTTTTTAAAAAATATCCTGGTACTCACCAATGATATTAGAAATATTCAGTTCGAAAGTGGCACAAAATACAACAGAAGACATATCTTGAAGAATAATTGCAACGAAAATGGTTAAAATTTTAAAGAAATTGATTAAAATCGTCTGAAATTAATAGGATTATTGCGAAAAAACCCAATAAAAATTAACTATAATATACTTCATTCCCTTGGCAACCCCATTAAAACATGATTAAAATATCAAGGTTACCATATTGTATTGTTATCGACCATCTTGGTGAACATAAACAACAAATTGGGGCATAGCACTCGAGATCAAATTAGCACCAATCTTTTCAAACTTTTTTGAGGTCCACTTTTATTTTTAGTTTTATTGTTTGTGTATTGCTTTACTTTTTCTAGCAAATGTATGCTTACTTTCTGAAATTTTTGTTATAAAAGGCTAAAATGAGTCTCCTTTTCTAGTTCAGTGTACAAATTAAATGAAGTCAAAAACAGAAATTGGTGGTGGAAAGTTACATTTCCATATTGTAGTTTTACTCAGATTTAAATTGGAGTATGACCATTTCCTTACACAAAAATATCTAGGTTTTCGAGTTCTATTACAACACTACTCGTATATCTTACTTTCTTTTTACCTCAAGTTGAAGGTTGCTTTTGTTAGACCTTTACAATTTTAAAGTCTGTGAAATCGTTTAGTTTATTGTAAAAAAAACTATAAAAGTTCTTATTTTGACTTGCGGGAGGCTGACTTCCTACGAGAATTCTAAAACTATTATATTCATACCATTTAAGATCAAATGCAATATTTATATTTAGTTACGCTCCGTAATTATCATCCATTTTTTGTGTCTGTTTCTAGTCGTTATTCCAAGTAGTAATGTCATTTTTTTAATTATTTATAATTGTTCTTTGTTGCATTAGAATTGCTAATAACAAGATTTTACAAATGCATATCGCTAGTATTTACACGTTTAGACAAAACAGGAGGCAAGTTGCCGCAATTAACTCCTAGTACATTACGTGGGGCATTTACGGAAACAAGGCATTTGTGTTATAATCTAAAATGGCTGGTGATAAAATGTCTGGTATAATCATGGCGTAGATTGTCAGGTACTGTAATAATGCATATAAAATGAGTGTCAAAATTACTTCACTGGAATTTATAGTTCTTCCTTGTTGAAGTTATGAGTTCAAATTGGTTGAAATTTGCACATTATATAAGTTACGATGAATGATTACTTACAAAAAAATTGTTCGGTACTTCTTTCATATTTAGATAGATCTTATGTAATCGTCATTTAGATCATTTGTTTTCAAGGTCTCGCCAGTATTTTATTAACTATTAAATACTTACCTTCGACTTTTACAAAGATATATTTAAGGTATCCGACTACGTTAGGAACCGTGATTATAAAAAAACGCATAAATGGATAATTTTCATGATATTTAGTGTCACTTAGATTAGACTACATGTATAAAATGGTTTTAAGGACATTTTGATAAAAAAAAATTATTTAAACACAATATTTTGGCAAAAAATTAACTTAGAATAAACTTTTTAAAATTTTCTTCTTTTATAAAAAATTCTTCTAAAATAATAATATTTTGCCTGTATATAGCTCAGACCTCTGTACAAAGGCTCAACTAGGATTTTTGAAAAATTCACATTATTTTCAGAGTTACAGCAATTGAAATAATTATCGACGTTTTTTTCTTAAAATGTCTCTCCTCTGTTGTCGTAAAACATGGATAAACCTACTTCTAAGTTATATATTTCAAATATTCTAGTTGAACCTCTGTACAGAGGTCTCAGCTATATACAGGCAAAGTATTATTATAATAGAAGCATTTTTCGCAAAAGAAGAAAATTTTGAAAATTGGTCGTTCTATATTCAATTTTTGTCACAATATTGTACTTAAATAATTTTTTATTGTAATAATCTTCTTAAAACAATTTTATATACATTTTCTAATCTAAGTGACACTAAATATAAATATTATCCATTTATATATACGCAAAATCATGGTTCCTAACGTAGTCATATACCTTAATGTGAAAAGAAATCGATATTAAACAATTCATTTTCACATGCATCAGAATATGCCGAAAAGTTACACATTATAAAAGCATTAGGTCTTCATTTGAATATCTCTTCAATGCAATCTAAAACTTATATTTGTTTTTATTTTACATTTTCAGTTTAAAACTAACTTCTTTTTTTAAAACCACATAAAGCTTTTTTTTTCTTTGAAGATTTTATTTTATTACCAGAAAAAGAAAAACTCAAATGAAGTATTAGAGTTTGAAAAATCTATTTTTCATCTGGAAAATATTAAATATAAAAACAAATATTTAACTACTTAGTTAATAAATGATTAAGCTCTAAAGACAAATTAATTAGACGCTTTGTAATTAAACTTACTTTGGTAGTGTAGCTCATAAAAAGCCGAACATTATTTATAATAGTGATTAACTATTTTGAGGCGAAAATCAATCATACCTCATTACTAACTGATGATGTGCACGGTAATTTTCTTTTGAGGTTAATTGTCTATAATCTATCAGTAAACTAAAGATATTAAGAATTCAAGGTTTCTCTGCTACAAGCTCAAAAGTATCTATTTAGTCTCCATTAACTACTGTTGTAATTAGTATTTTGTTGGTAAATAATTTAAGAAAACTATATGTGAAATGTTTTGGAAACTTATAAAATAAAAACAGAGTACATTATGAAATCCGTCATAAACGCTTCAAAAAAATTGTAAAGAAAATATTCTTAATATATATATATATGCTATGCACTACACAAAAGTACTTTATATTGCCTAAAATATATCTGAAATTATGAAACATGCAAAATATAAAACATAACGTTTCGAAAGAAAATTTTAAAAAAACCTGAAAATGAAACAGCTGACTATTATATACACTCATTTCCAAAATTTTCTTAAAAACAAAAGTTATGGTATATCATGAAGTACTCAGTAGATGCAATCCATTTTTGAAGGGAGTGCGTAACTAACATTATCCAATCCGCAATGATCTAACGATTCCTGATACACAAATTAGAATGTTAGATCATTCAACAGTGAATCAGGTGTTTTACCCATAATGAATATCGAGTCAAGAATTTCTGCAATTTATCTCTTAATTTTATTGCAGTAGGATTCAAAATGGCTTGTAATGACTCCGAAACAGCATTTAGAAAAACCTGTGAAAACGCAAATTATTCGTCGCTTAGAAGCAAGGCAGATATTGCGAGATATGTGAATTTTTCAAATTAGTCTCTTCTCTATAAGAACAATTTCTAAACTCTGGAACTCATTTAAGGCCAATTTTAAGGAAAATTATATGGCAGTACCTACCCATTCGTTCTACTGTTCTGCTTTTAAGATCAGATCTTCATAGGTACCATTGGAACTGTTGCATCAAGGTAAACTGTACACATATATATGACTTAATAAAAAAGGCCTCTATGTCCCTGTTTTCTCAACAAAATAGGGGATGTTTTATTTAGAGCAATAGCTAGAATGAACATCAGTGGACCCATGTTTTTTTACGCATAAGTTATAGTTTAGTTTAATATTTGTTTATAAAGTCGTTTACATCTGGAGGGAGTCTGTGAAAATTACAGAATACGATCGTTTTGTTAGTCCACGTGTGACAGTATGATAAAGAATCACAATGGATCAGTAGCACACACAGGAATTTTTCAAGGGGGGGTCCGGGGTTGAAAGTTCACCATTCTTGTATCGTGCTATTCTTGATTTTATCGATTTTCAGGAATAAAACATAGTAAAAAACTAATTATTGAATAAATAATTAGCATTAATTAATAAAATTAATCATTAATAACAAATATTTAATTAAATTTTACGTATTATATACTTAGAATTATAAACAATCAGAAAAAAATCAAGGGCTTTGGGGGAGCCGGACCCCCCACCCCACCCCCTTGTGTGCGCCACTGCAATGGATGTACATACATCCAGTTTCAGTGATCGTTCTGGGACATCGCGTTGAGTTCTTAAAATTTAAGCAAGACTTTCAAGAAATGTATATGTGCCTCTTATTTTAGTAATGGATTATAATTCTCGTCCACTTCGAGTAAACTTCGTTGACGAATGCATTGAAAGAAAATCCATTAAGTTAGTACTGGGGAAAGCAAAATTTCTTGATCTGAATCTAATTTGGAAGCATCCTCCTATTAAAAATATAAATGCCCTGAAGACAACATTGCTGGAGAATTTGAACATAATTCTCAAAACTGTAATTAACAGCCTTATTAGCAACATTAAATGACGTTGAAGTATGTGAATTCTCGATATTAAGTTCGTAAGCCTTAATGTTCTTCTATGTTATTCCTTCCTTTTCTAAGCGCTCCTTGTGTTATATTATTGCCATTTTCTTTATGTGCATCTAATAATAAGTAGTGTTCTTAATTTTTTTTCATTTATATAAATGTGCTATTATATTATGTATCATTCCTCACAAATTTATAAAATTATAGTTCACAATTTCTGAGAAAATCAGAATATATATATATTCTGATTTTCTCTCTCTATCTATATATATAGAAAAGTTATTTTCTCCCTTGCTTCTGTGGAAGCGGAGGACATTAAAATGCCTAAGCAAATATATCTTCGGAAATAACATATATAGGAATTGCGAAAAGGGATTTACCTAATAAGGAATCGTTGATTGCATTCCAGGAACCAATGAAGATCTGCCATGTAGAAAGGCTTTTACAAGTTAAATCCATTGCGTCTGTCTTCACCTCAGTGCAATGCTTCTCATATTTTCAATATATGTGACCCAAATTTCAAACATAATTTTGATGGCACCCTTCCCCTCCCAATACAATAACAATGTATTGAATGCATTAATAATTTACTTTGACACGAAAGGTACAAAACAATTTTTAATTATGAACCTTACAAATGATCAAGTTAAGTATTAAATTTTGCATATGTTACTTTTATGTAATAGATATTTTACTTAAATTACTTGTACTTTTCTCTTTCTAACTTTTAAAATTGAAACAGATTGCAATAAACACGCAACATGTATGTTATGTTTTATTATTTCAGAATCTATTTCGTTTTGATTCATTTCAGTAAATTAATTATTTTCTTGAAACCTTTTATTCGACTTTTCGATATGCTCACGCCCCCACGAAGGATTATCACGCCCCTGTAGGGGAAAAGCCCACAGTTTGTGAATCACTGCCTTAGTATGATGTAAAGTTTGGAAAGTAGAATACCAGCAGTATCATCCTTGTTGTTGATCATTGTTCCATCCTTGTTTCCCTCCTTGTTGTGTTTGGCCATCATTCACTTTAATTTCGCGAGATATATATATATATATATTATGATGCTAGCAGAAAGCCCCAATCAACCTAAATAAAAATACACAAAAGGCGATTAATAATGTAAAAATCAGTGAAGTGTTTATTAAGTCTATAGCATGTAATCATGGAAGAGATGGTATTTGTTTTTTCTGTATGTGTGCTTGGTCTTCATGACATATGTATGTATTGCGCGTGAAAGGACTGGTTCCTTTTTTTTTCATGTCTAAAACAACTAGATACAGGTTTTGTGGTTGGAATACGTATAAAAACTTAATTTTTATGATTATTTACAAATTGGATTTACAAATTAATTGAAAATCTTGAAATTGGTCCACACTCAAACACAAAAATAATTTCACAATTTTCAAACATTAATAATTACTATACACCTACATAGTTGGTAAATATTATTTAGTAAAGAACACTCGAAACAAAAATAACTATTAATAACATTTATTCATACAAATATAGTCTAAAATAAACAAAATACTCAAAATTTTATTTATTTTAAATCAAATATTATTAATGCTTCCGTAGATTTATTATTTGATATGTGATACAATACCTTATATCAGTGCTTCTCAAACTTCCAATAGTTGCGATCCAATATTCAATCATAGTTTTTATTGCACCCTTCCCCCATACATAACAATGTATTGATTTCAAAAATACTATTGAAGCTAAAGCTACAATACGACTTCTATCACCTGCATGTATAAATGTCTTGTTCTTAACTCATTCAAGGTGTTAATTTCCCCGGACGCATAGATACGTCTTTTCGAAGTACGATCTTTTCTGTGTAATGCTATCCAAAAAATTATTCGATAGGTTTTGGAATGCAATAAAAAGACCTTGACAATGTTTGCAAAGGATTGTAAGATGATCTATCATTACTTCAGAAAATTTATTTTTATCCCCCCCCCCTTCCCCAATACATCACATACGTGCCAACATGAAATACGGTGGCATTCGGGAGTGAATTGCGTAACTTTTGATCTCCAGGTAAGGGATTAATTATAAACCGTTTAAATTATCAAGATAAGTATTAATTTTTGTATATACAATTTTGTACACAAGCCCATGGAGTAACTGGTAATTAGCAAACTTGTTCTTAACTTAGTATTGTTAAATTAATTATAAAATACATTGTATAGTACATTTATAAGTGTACACTATATCATTGTAAATATATATTTCATTTTTTATTATGTCAGAATAAATTTTGTTTGTTTACATTCAGTTTTGTCAAATGATCTTTTGTTTTCAACTTTTCAATATGCTCGCGTCCCCCTTGTAACGTTATTACGCCCCTCTAGGAGGCGCGCCCCACAGTTTGAGAAACGCTGCCTTATATACTCCTGCAACACACAAACAGTTCTCAATACATTAGTTCTTCCATTATATTGTCGCTCTCATTGACATCTAAAAAGCCAAGTTATGTCATTTTCCCTCAAATAAATATATATCTGTCCAATATCTCATACCATAATATTCCATAAGTGGTTCGTACACAGAAGAATCCACTTTCAGCTTTTCGAATTTATCCGCTGAATCAAAGCAGTTAAGTGGGAAAATATAAAGAGAACAATAAGCAATAGCTTCAAAAATGAAATTCCATCAAGCCATACAAATCCTTCTCACACCACACCTACACCCTTCCACCTGCCAGAAAAAGAAATAATTCACAAAAGCAGACCAGATTCATCGTTTCTATCGCCAACTGGCTACAATGTAATACATTTGTTGGCTGAAAATGTGCATATGGCGTGAGAAAAGAGGCTTACAAACCAGTCTTTGAAAAAGGGTAACACACCCGTTGTATTATCTTTAGGTTATGTATGAATAAGTAGATAGGTTTCTTTACGAATGCTATTTTTGCACTGAAACTATCTCTACTTTTGAAATATTTTACGATAATGGTTTAACTAAGTGCTTATTTACAGCAAGTATAAACTAATTTCTGAGCAACAAATGGATATTTAATTATTAGTCATAAAACTTTTATTGCTCTATTCATTTTTATTTTATGGTTTTTAGATATACAAAGAGACGTATAATAGAAGCAAAAACTCACAACTTTAAACTGTTTTTTTTGAATAATGTGTTTTTTCTCTGTATGTTAACTATAAATTATTGTATTAATAAATTTTAATACTTAAAAAGACACAAATCCTGTTCTCAGAGAAGTTGAGAGTAAATTGCTGTAGTAATAAATAAAGAAAATATCGGATAAAAATTTGTTTTATTACCATTTCATTTGGGAATTAAAAGTCCTATACCCCGCTTTATCGACTTTATCGTGATTCATATAAAGAAAAATGTCATTTCTATTACTCTTTTAATCGTTTTTTTTTTTAATTTTAAAAAGAAACTTACTAACACTAGAATAATATTGTGACGTACAAATTTGAAATTGCTCAGTAATTTTTACTTTAAAAAATAGATAAAAGTACAAAAATCATTTTCACAGAACCATAATAAATTTATTACATATCTTAAACTTACGAAAGTCGTTATAAAGTTATTATAGTAAAATAATTTTTTTCTCTGATGATTTACTATATTTTCACCCTTCTTTTCAAAAAAATAGTAAGTACATTTAGTCAAATATTCGGAACCATTAAATTACTATGTTTTAATTATTTTTTTTTTGTTAGAATTTAAAGATGATTTCCTTTTTAATTTCAAGTATCATTTAAATTTGGGAGCTGCAGTAACCCAGTGGTCTAGGTATCAGATCAGAGCAGGCATGTCAAGAGTTCGAGCCCAATACCGCTTAAGACCCGCCGTGTAACTGATCTGTTGAGTCAAACATCCCAAGGTGTGTGTGTGTTAGAAGGAGTAAGATCAGGTGTCGTCCTCGACCATGGCTCAAAATTACGAGGTCCGTCGCCAAACGCCCTCGTGTAGCTGAACAGTGCGACGTTAATATTCACTCATTCATTCACTCGTCATTTAAATTTGGATAAATCATTTTTTGAGAAAACTTAACTTAAAAATGCGAAGCTATAATTTTCAAAATTATATGTTCCTTGTCCTTTATTTGCAATGAATGTAAAAATTATCTTTAAAATGGAGATGACGTATCATTTCTCAACATTCTAATATTTTGTATTATAGAACCATCATTTTGAGGCACTCTTATACATGTACTAGCTATTAACCACCCTCTTCGCTGAGTATTTCATGATTTTGCATGAATATCTACTGTTTATATACACTGCTGGACACCGTAAATGCAAATAACATGAAATTTACAACATGTATTAGCAGAGGTGAGATATGCAAATGATTAGAATTTCAGCTCAGACACACATCACGGGTGCCTATAGGGCCATCTCAAAGTGCTATTTAAGGCATGGAGATTTCGACGATTTCAAGTTCGGCAATTGTATTTTTCTTGTGGTTTTTTCAAAAAACGATCAGTTACGTCTCGTAGAAAACAGTGATCATCTTTTAAACAAGTATCCAAGTTCGACAGAGGAAGGATAGTGGCCTACCGAGATTGTGGATTATCTTTCAGGGAAATCGGTAGTCGTGTTGGACGAAACCAAACAACTGTAATGCGGATATATGACCGTTGGATGCAGGAGGGTACGACGGACCAACGTGGTCGATCGCATCCACTTCAGTGCACCACTTCACGTGAGGACAGGCAAATTGTGCTCATGGCAGTGATGGATCGCTCAGTCACATCACAAACCATAGCACAGCACATTGAGTCTGTAACGCATCATTCAGTGTCTGAGCGTACCATTCGACGCCGTTTACAGCAGAGTGGTCTGTCGCAAGACGTCCATTGCTTGGTCTATCCTTTAGGCAGAACCACAGACGTCTCCACCGCCAATGGTGCGATGAAAGAAGGATGTGGGAGGCAGAATGGAATGAAGTTGTCTTTACTGACGAATCACGCATCTGTCTGCAACGCCACGATGGTCGGATTCGAGTCTGGAGACAACGTGGAGAGAGGATGCTGAACAGCTGCGTTATGCACCGCCACACTGGTCCTGCACCGGGTATTATGGTATGGGGCGGTATTGGATATCCCTCTCGCACTCCTCTAGTACGCATTTTCGGTACTTTAAACAGCCAGTGCTACATCTCCGATGTGTTGGAGCCAGTTGCCCTTCCTTACCTTCAGGGCTTAGCTACAGCTATATTTCAACAGGATAATGTGCGACCACACGTGACACGCATTGTCCAAAGGTTCTTCGTCAATCACCAGATTGAATTGCTTCCCTGGCCGGCTCGCTCTCCGGATCTTTCACTGATAGAAAACATGTGGTCCATGGTTGCTCAACAATTGACCGAGATTACACCCCCAGCTGCTACACTAGATCAACTTTGGCAACGTGTGGAAACTGCTTGGTCTGACGTACACCAAGAACACATCCAAAGTCTCTTGAATCAATGCCGAGGCGTGTGGCAGCGGTGATCGCCAACAATGGTGGCTACTCTGGCTACTGATTCTGGCAGGAACCACACTTCACAGAAGTCTATAAATTCAATAATTTGATATTTAGTCAACATGTTATCTACAAAATAAATTTTGTTGTGCTTTCTCTTATCTTTCTTAGTGTTGCATTTACGTAGGCCAGCAGTGTATGTATAAATTAATGGTACTTAGGTCCCAGCATTAAGAATTCCATTTTATTGAAAAATATTTTATAACAATTGCTTCTAGATTCAAAAAGGGCAGAACTTTTTTTAGAATTGAAATATAGTTATATTGTCGCTCGTATAACTCCCTCCTCAAGTGGATTTCCGTAGAATCCATTTTCAGTGGATCTGTATTTAATAAAATAAACATGATTGCTTAGTTTCAAACCTAAATCTAATGGTTCAAGGACGGATTTTTTTTTTTATCATTAAGCTCCATTATCACATTTGAGAGTCGATTTCCGTAAGACCCATGTTTAATGAATTTTTATTCAACAAAAGAAACAAACATACTAAATTCCATTACTGTAAGTCTAGTAGTTCGAAAACGAGAATTTTTTTTATCAATACTCCTCCTCTAAAGGAGTCGGTTTCCGTAAATTCCGTTCTTACTTACTTAATCAATACTTAATAAAAGAATCATGCCATCAAATTTCAAGTCTCCAGGTCAAAAAGTTTAAAAAAGGGACTATTTACGTATGATGCCCCTTAATCCCTTGGAACGCTCCTTGGTGTTCGATTTTTGAAAATCTCTTTTGTAGTGGATATCTACTTCATGAAAGGAACATGCCTATATCTAACAGTCCGTTGGTCTAATAGTTCATAGACGGGATTATTTGTCTGTAATGCCTCATAAGTCCTCACAACACCCGTCGGAGTTCAATTTTCGTGAAATTCGTTCTTAGAGGATCTCTACTTCATGAAAGAAACATGCCTACCAAATTTCAAGTCTTAAAGTGTAATAGTTCGAGATATAGTGATGAGTGAGTAAGCGAGTCGCTTTTTTCCTTTATATATACAGATAATTATAAAATGTAATCATTTGTGAACGTAAATTGGGAATTATATTTAATGAACAATACATGCTAATTTTGAGAATTTTGTATAGCATTTCTATTGCCATCAATTTATGATTATATTAATCGGTAATAAAAGCCTTTATAAAAGCAAAAAATGTAATTAAGATACCATCAATTACTTTTTAGGAATATTTATAGGATCATAAAGTCCACTATATCAATACTAATTATAAATAGTTTTTGTGAATTATTAGGAACAATATCTTAAGTGTGAAAAGCTAAAAATGAAGCACATAATGTTCGAAAACTATAAGAGAAAGTTCTTGTGTTACAAAGAAAGATTTTCAAAAAAAAAGTATTTTATCCCAAAGTATAAATGAATACAAATTAATTGGGATTTTTGTCTGGCTCGGGATGCCATCTTCTTTTGTTAATCACTTATGTAAATTTATGCATAGGCAACGTTGTAAAATTTCTCTATTTCGCAGAAAAGTTATTTGACTAAGAGAGAGTTATTGATAAAAAAATATTTTAAAACTTGTTTTACTAACGTAAATATCATTGCATTTTGATAACATGTTAATTTTTTTCCAGTCACACCGAATAGTTTTAATCATAAATACTACAAAATCCTTTATAATTTATTAAAACTCCTTAAGAAGAATAAATAAATTTTAAATAGTCATTATGCTATAACAATAAAGAAATCTTTTATAATAATTCAAGGGGATAAGAGAATTTCATCTTTAACCTTTAAAATATTTTTTTTAATATAGATAGATCATTTTATATTATCATTCTATAAAAACTGAAATCATATATAAGTTTATGTAATGTATCACATTAAGGAAATTTTTTATTGCTGCATTAATAAAAAAAAATTTCAGCTGTTTTGTTTATAATAATTAACATGTCTATCTTAATAAATGTAAAAAATATCAAAGCAATTTATCTTTATAAATTTAAAATATTTTTATGTCTTCTCGTTCCATGTTAGATTCAAAGTATTCAAGCAGTCCCCCCTCCCCCCCGAAAAGTTCTAAAAGATTTAAGGTATCCGACTACGTTCGGAACTGTGATTTTAAAAAAGCACATAAATGGATAATTTTCATGATATTTGGTGTCACTTAGATTAGAACACATGTATAAAATGGTTTTAATTAAGGACATTTTGACAAAAAACATTATTTAAATATAATATTTCGGCAAAAAATTAACTTAGAAAAACCTTTTTTCAAAATGTTCTACTTATGTGAAAAATGCTTCTATTATAATAATATTTGGCCGGTATATAGCTCAGACCTCTGTACAGAGGCTCAACTATGATTTTTGAAAAATTCACATTATTTTCAGAGTTACAACCAATTGAAATATTTATCGGCGTTTTTTATTAAAATTTCTTCCCTCTGTTGTCGTAAAACATGGATAAACCCACTTCTAAGTTATATATTTCAAAAATTCTAGTTCAGCCTCTGTACAGAGGTCTGAGCTATATACAGGCAAAATATTATTATAATAGAAGCATTTTTAGCAAAAGGAGAATATTTTAAAAATGAGTCATTCTATGTTCTTTTTTTGTCAAAATATTGTACTTAAATAATTTTTTATTGGAATACTATTCTTAAAACAATTTTATATACATTTTCTAATCTAAGAAACACTAAATATCATAAATATTATCCATTTATACACTTTTGCAAAATGACGGTTCCGAAGGTAGTCGGATACCTAAAGGAATCCTCTGAATCCTTCAAAGTAACAAATGCCGAAATTTGCAGAATAACACAATAAAACAGAAATTAACATAATTTTATACAGTCCATTGTGTGTGTGGCAGCAAAATTGATATAATTTTCTGAAAAAAAGGCTCTAATATAAATTCTTGATATGTTGCTCTCTATACACATTTTAACTCCATTTTTTACCTAAGATTATAAAATGAGATTATTAAGTTTCAATTTGAGTGGAAAATTATTATTATCAGTGAAGATATATTTCTAATATACAAATAATCAAAAAAAATTTCAGCAAAGGAATAAATTACATTTGTCCTTATTCTCTAATATTAAAGTAATATTTATATACAATTGAAATGCTTTTCATAAATGAAACATCGACGAGTTAATGACATTTTTATTTATAGTGCAATTATTACTGGTTTACTTAGTTTTATAAGAAACTTGCAGCGGTTTTTTGCATTTATAATTTAGATTTAACCCTTTAACTGTCAAGTTATTTTGATCATTTGGGTATATAAAATGTCTTTTTTTTTATTGCAAAAATCCAATGTTTGGTACAAAATAAAATATACTTAGTACCTGAAAGTCGATATTTTGAATAAGATACATACAAATTTTTGAGTTTTCGTAGCAAATGCATATTCTCTTGAGGCGGCTGCCACACAGAGTAGCAATGATAAAGTTAGTTTCTAGTGGAGCATTATTTTCTAAAAAATAATAAAAAAATAAAAATGGGCTCCTATTAGTAGTTTAGTAATTCAGTTTTGTGTGATATTACTGGAAACACTTTTCCAAAAACTACCACATAAGCACTCTACGTTTCTATGTCCGAGATCAACTCGGTACGACATTTTAGAGCATTAGTAGATGAGATTATGTTATTATGGAATACAATTTGCATTTCTAAGATTAACTTTAGTGGTTTTTGATAAAAAAAAAATCTATTAAATAATCATTGATATATGATATAAGGGATTGTAAGGAATTATTAAACTCAAACTCAGTGGAGCAACACCCCATAGGGGCCAGGGCCTACCGTGCCCAACCCAGTATACATGACCATTAGGCGCTGAGGTGCATGAGCAGATGCCCCCCGATCACGTGGTCAGTTTACTCTCATTTTAAATGTAAATCTTGAAATATCAATTACCAGTTGTGTTGAGACATAGCCATCCTGTGATAACTATGTCTGGGGTGATTCGCGTAAGCTAGAGGTGTGGGATTATCTAAATGATGAGACATTATGTAATTCTTAACACAACTTTTATTAAGAATAACTTAAATTACTTAATTCTAAATAACAACTTTCTTAAAGTGAGAATAAGCCAACAATTAAACTTTAAATTCAAGTCAGATCGCACAACTAGATCACTTATCTTAATTATAATAATTTAACTGTCTAATCTAACTTCCTATACAAAATATTACCTTTTATAGAGTCACCTTCCTTCCTAGGTTGAAGAAATTCCTATTATGTTAATAGTAGGTGAGAAGACTCAGGCTTTCTTAATCCTTATTATATTCAATTGTGATGAGCGTATCCTTCTTCCAGAGCTGTAGGACGTCTAACACTTGTTCCGAACGATTCCACACTAAGTTATCTCTAGGTTTGCCGTGATATCTCACCAAACTTTCTATCCTTTTAAAGTATATCTCATTTGCATATTCGATCCGTTTCTCTTCTTGGTATTGGGTTGGAAAAGTTTTGCCATTAATCGTGGCCGTCAAAGAACTTAGGAGTTATGTTAGAAGAAGAACGCGAGAGACGTCACAGTGTGTGTGTGCGGTTGATTTTTAATTCAACTTCTACACATATTCCCTGAATTTTATACATATTCCCTGTGTTCAGAAAGTAATAATTCTGAAATTAGTTTTCATTTTCCGTAAATGAGAAAAAGAGGGTGCTCACGTAATTCAGTCACATTTTCTAATCTTTTTTAAAAATATTTTTAGTATAAAATAACAGTTAATTGAAATATCAATGAATAAAATACCTTTATTTAAAAATTAATATTCTTCTCAATTACACTTCTAAAATGAATTTACAATCGTGCCACTTATTGCGAATAAAGTAGAAGGTAACTTATTTTAATTATGTCTTCATTTAACAGTTTTGGGATTTAATTCATGATTAAAAGGCTTTTAAGCACGCAAAATCGCGTTTGCTTAAATCCTTTACTAATTCTTACATTGTTTGATTCAGTAAAATTTTTCAAAGCACAAAATTAAAGGATTTAAATTCTACGTATGAAGAAAAATAAGAAATAAGTGTTAATAGCAAAAAGAATAGCTTAGAGTAATACATCGCTTTTTCTTAAGGAGAAAACGTAATAATCATAATTCTCCATTAGTTTTAATATTTTTAGACTTGATTAAAGTATAAAAAACTAATAAAATAATTTCTTTTAATTTTAGGAGATAATAGTGTAAGAGGATTGACACTTAGTTAAATAAACTTTTCAAGTTAAAATAATTTATTATGCTAACTTAAAAGCAGTGTTAGTTAATTCTCAGTTTTACTTGCTTAAGTAATTAATTTTAAGCATGTAAAACTATTAACAACACTTATTAACTATATCAAGGCAAAAGCCAACTATTGTTTCACTAATGACTTGGTTGAGAGTGTTACAACAGTTTGAAAATGAACTATTGTCTTTGAGTAAACATAAAATATTTTAAGTTTTCAGTGTTTAAAACTTCAATTAACTATTTTCTGTATTGGGAAATGTGTTAAGCACTTTTAGAAAACGACGACTTTCATTAAATGTTATAATTGACCATTATATAATTATTTAAAAGTCCTAAAACCCTTTTATTATGTCTTAACCCAAAAAAAGAGAAATGTTTATACACTAGAGAAATCTCAAAATTAATCTTGAAGTGGATGATAATTCACATAATAACTTCTAAATATATAAAATATTCTGCATGAAATTCAGAAAATATGAAAAAAATAAAAATCGTATATATATATATAAAGCAATAAATATCTATAACACCTTTTTCTTTTGTTTATGTTTACATAATTTATGAGAAGTACTCATTAACACATAAAATATGATTGTTATATATAACAATTTTTGTTTGTGTAATTTTATATTAATATTACGTATATAAATTTTTTTAAAAAAGAACACTAAGCGCCTCTATAAATACTCGATTATCTCTGCACTTCCATGCAAACTCCTTTCTAATAAATATGCAAATAGTTACATTTTCAAAGCCAATAAATGTTAACTTCATTCATATAGTGTGTGTTTCTAATACACAATTAGCATTGTATAAAAGAAGTAACAATTGTAGACAGTTTATTTTGTCTTATTTTTAGTGTTACACCTATCTAGAAACACAACCAATAATGCCGTTTTCAAAGACCTTATAGTCAATCAGACGACTTCAAACAGGGTCGAAAAGTGACTGGTCAGCTGACTGGTCCTACTGAGCAATATCAACTTTGTCGTATGGACAAGGCTGTTCAAAAATTACAAGTAAATCAACCATAGAATAAAAATTTAACAAGATCAATTAACACTAATATGTAACAAGATCTCTAATTGTGTAGCATATAGGTATTACTTAATTGCAGCATTTCCCTCTAATCAATGAGCTTAAGTCCTTTTCATACAACTCGTGATACTTTCCACAACCTCATGGCGCTTGTTTGTGGTGGGGCTACGCTCCTAGCAGCCTGTAAGACTTTTGGCTTTAATACTACATCGGAAGTCATGTCGGAAGTCAGTATTGTAGCTTATTGTCATTGCTCCTAATAGACTGGATAGTGATTTCATAATAATATTCACCCTCATGAAGGACGATCATATGGTCCCGTTGGTACCTTTCACAAGAAATAGTGTATACCTATAGAAAAAAAATAAATTAAGAAATTATTAAATCATACAACAAAACTATAAAATATATATGAAACAGAAGACGCATTGAAACAAAAATTCAGATTGGAGCCTAGAAAATCAAAAAGCAATTCAGACTTTGGACCGAATAATTGGGATTAAACTAGTTTGATAGTATCTGTCATGATATATGATTAGCAGTGCTGAAATGACGAGATGCCTTCGATTTTTCTTATATTTATTACGGAACACATTTTGCGGCGAACACAATTATATCGCAAGCACATACACACACAACAGCAAGAGAGTACAGCAAGTAGAGAAGTGAAAGTTAATATTCGTTTTCGGTGATTTCCCTCAGTTAGGGAAATTTTGTTTTCGATCATTCTCCGTATAGGGATTAAACTCTAACAGTATCGACCTTCCCACTTTGCAACTAATATGGAAATATCCAAGAAGAAATCAGTACTATAACCCAGTACTTCTCAAACTTCAATGTTTTCGACCTAATTTTCAATCCTAATTTTCATCATGCCCCCTCCATACAATAACAATGTATTGAATTCAATAATATTGTACTTTGATGCTAAAGCTACAATACGACTTTAATCATAAACCGTACAAATTATCGAGATAAGTATTAAATTTTGTATATAATTTTGTATATGACATAACTCTTATGACTTTTTACATATGACATACCCATTTACTTAGTATTGATGAATTAATGAAGAAATACATTGTGCTGTACTGATATTTTATATCAAAGTAAATATGTATTTTATTTATAATATCAGAATGTATTTTCTTTTGCTTCCTTTCAATAAATTTATATTTTTTTAATAATCTTTTATTTTCTACTTTTCCATATACTCGCACCCTCCTGGTCGGATTATCATGCCACTCTAGGAGACGAGCCACACAGTTTGTGAGACGTTGCCATAAACAAATTTTTAAAATCAATGAATAAGAAGTTGACCAGTTGAAGACTTGAAAAAGTATCACAATATTGCAGAAATAATGCATAAAAATTTTACCTACAACGAAATTCGAGGAAATGAAAAGCACAAAATGAATGTAGAACTGCTAATATAATTCATCATCAATACCAGGATGCCATAAAAGATGTATAGTGATGTTACTAGGTTGGTTAATTGTTAGTTGTTTGTGTAATGGACTAAAATTTGTAAGTGGATAAGATGACTGAAAATGCGTATCTGAAAGTGTAAGCAACTGTGAGAAAAGTAATTTGAATCTTCACAGCCAGACATTTACAGAAATATTTTTTCCTTATATGTTTCTCTGTGGTCGCCATTGTTAATGGATTTTTCTAGAAAGTTATTTTGCAATTTTGGTGTTCTTCTTTTTATCATACAGGAATTGAAGAAAATTCTTCGTACGCGAAAAAAATTGTATAAATCTTAAAATGGAATATATAGAAAAATAAGTTTGATATAAATTCATCAATTAACACTTCAGAAAAGATGTTTTAAGGAATTTTCATTTGTATTTCATCCACCCTCGCATTTTCTGAAAAAAAGGTCGTTCCCAAGAAATAATAAAAATTTAATAAACTAAGTTTGTTCTTAAAATAAATTTTCCCGAAATTAATGTAATTCTGCATAAATAAAACCAATTATGACTAATGCGAATTATATATATTAACAAAGAGGTAATTTTAAATAATTCGTTTTAAGAATTTTAAACGTTTTAAACATCATTCATTAGTTAATAATGTTTTTTTAAAGAGTATTTTCAATATTTTCCAGAAATTAAAATAAATTATTGTTCAACTTTTCATAAAATCTATTAAGCAAAAGTTTCTTTTAAATGCATTTATATTTCTCTCTCTTCTTTTGAATTTATATAAATAAACATTTTTGAGCTTCACAGCTTAATCGGTTCAAAACATTATGCATACAACGTCTGAACACATACTGAATGTTTAACCAATACATTACTTTCTTTTTGAAACTTTAAATTATTTAAAACCAAGAGTGGCAATCGCTTGGTATTTAGAAGAATCTTTTGAAATTTTCTTCGGGAAAAAACGAAGAAATTGGACTTATCGGCTTAAATGAATATTTAAAAAGAATACAATTTATTATTCACAGTTGAAGAAGCTATTCTTTCTGTAGAATCACTCAAGCTTTAAAATTCCTTTTAAACTGTCAGTGATTTTATTCTCAGACGATTGAATTTATCGAAAGATTGTTAATTTTTTTCATTCCAATAAATTATTTTGTATTATATTTTTAGTTAGCAGCTTTTTGAAAGATTCACTTTCTTCGATTTAGAATTGATAAAATATTTAGAATAAAAACTTAGAACTATGTATCGCTTTATTATAAGTAACATTTTATTTATTTAATTCCTCTAAAAATTGTAGAAACTAATAGTGAAAAAATATTTTTTTAAGATCATTTTGCTTTGTGGAAATAAGTTTGATATTTTAAAATGGCCTGAAATAGACTATGTTTAAAGATAAATTTAAAAATTTCTCATTACTATTTAGAAGCAAAAATAGTAGACAGGTTTGCACATTAAATAAAAATAGTTCTAATATTTCGCTAATTTAATACGCTTAATTTACAAATAACTATCTTTGTGAATAGCACATAAAAAATTACTTCCAAAATGAAAATAAGAGGGTTTTTCATGGAAAATATTGGTATTACTTAATTATGTTGATTTATTTTTGCTAAAATGTAACTTCCCATTCAAATTTCTATAAAAATTTTGAAAAGTCTCTAAATATAGCACTAGCATATATTTAAATTAGTTTTTCAAACCTTCATGCATATTCATATATGCATAAGAATCTTTTCAATATCGACAAATAATATAAGCCAAGTTCTATGAGTAAAAAAAAATTCGAAATTAAATATTTTAATTTTTTAAAAAAGCAAAAATTACGAAATTTTTTTTTTCTATTTGCAATTAAAATTTGTAAATAAAAAAGAAGAAGCCTTGACTCTTTAGTATATATTTATTTTTATTTAAATAGCGTAGTATGGTAATCAAAAAGCAGGGGAATACCTGATAATAAACTGCTGGCTGCTTGCCTGTAACTCTAAAATGTTACACTTTTTTTTCTTTTTTTGAATTTCAAATTTTTAATGAATTTAAATTTTGAAATAAATTTAATTTCATTTGTATGTTTTGATCTTTTTTTTAATTTTAAAAAATAATATATTTCATTTATAGAAACTGTTAAAGTAATATTAAATTATAATAACAATTCCTGCAATAGCTATATAACTGTCTTTGTATATACGTATACATGCTTATGTGTAGAGGAGGTTAGTGTTTACATTTGTTAGTTTTTTAGCTATTTAGTTTTTGAAGTTACTGCAAATCGACTACCAAAACAAAAAAGAGTAAGAGTACTCTTTATTTAACTCATCTGGGCTTACTTCATTACTTTAATTTGATTGCATAGTACTGACACAGATACTGGCCCACGGAATTCTATGAAATATGGTAACAAAGAAATTCTTCAAGTAATACACTTTATTTCATTAAATATATCAGTATTGCCTAAGGCAATTGTTATTTTAATTATTAAACTGAGTTTCAATTGGAGTATCGGTATTTCAATAAAAATAACTACTTCTTTAAAGATATTTATGCTCCACCTTTCATACAAATTGTTCCCAATACAAGGTAGGCAATTTTTATGGCTTCTAATTTAAGTGTATCAGATATTAAATCGTGTTGTATCCTTTTTTGAAAGAGGAAAAAAGAACAAGGGTAGGTGGATTCAACTAATCATATTTATTATAATCTGATAGTTTTACGTTCAAAAAATGGACCAGAAGTACAAATAATAATCATAATTCACCTTAAAGTACCGCTCAAATCGGGTATTGGTAATGAAATACCGTAACAAAATAGCAATATCCCGTAAAAAAATCTTTTTTATTTTACCTTCTAAAAGCTGTAAGCAATTGAAATTATTTTTTTTAACCAACAACGCGTTTCAACAAAGTAAGATTATAAATCTACAAAATAAAACACAGATAAAAATTTTCACTGTGATAGCTCAATTATGCAATCTGTGAAGAATTTGAATTATTTGTTAAAATAATAAAATGTTACTATTTAATTATTTATACAATTTAAAAATAAGCGAATTTCTGCCACAGTAATACTCAAAGAAGTTTTTTTTAAAAAAATGTGTTTTTATTTGAGTTTCATACACTAAGAAACCTATTTCATTTTAACACCATGTGAGACTGTATTTTATTATCACCTTCAAATGAATATGTTAGTGGGTTTTTTTATATTTAAATATATATATATAAAAACAAAAGATAAAAAAGTAGTTGTGAATGCTTTCTCTTTATACTTGACTTTTTTCCCCCTTATTTGGATTTTAAATAATTTACAATACCGAAAAATTTTTTTAAAAAATGTACGCATTTTTTATGTGTTATGTTATTTTGATCAGTTGTTAAAAGAATTCAAATTATTAATTTCATGATAGATGGGTTTTTTTACATGCGAATACAAAGAACTCGCGCTCTTTTTATACTAGGTAGTGAAGGTCGCCTAACTCTTTCCAACAAAAACCACGATTGGTCAGACGCAATCTTACTATTCGATTACGATTAAAATCCCGACCATGCTGGCAGACAAGTTAAAATAATTAACGGGTCTTGGGAAGGTTTGGGCCCAAAAAAAAATTAAAAAAGTTACCAAAAAAGGGAAAATTAGGGGGTTATATTACATATATATATATATATATATATATACAGGGGGACAAAAAAGGGGGGGTCCTGGGGACCCGGGCCCCCCAAAACCCTTGTTTTTTTCCCGGGATTGATTAAAATTATAAGTATATAGTACGAAAAATTTTAAATTAAGGGTTTTGTTAAATGATTAATTTTATTAATTAATGCTAATTATTTATTCAAAAATTATTTTTTTCCCGTGTTTTTTTCCCGAAAATCGAAAAAAAATCAAAAGGAGATGATAAAAAAATGGTGAAATTTCGACCCCGGACCCCCCCCCCTTTGAAAACCCCCCTGTTTGTTTTTGCTGTATATATATATATATATATATATTTTAAATATATAAAACCCAATCACAACAAAAGGAATCAATAAAAAAAAAAAAATTAAAAACTAAATAAAATCCTAAAAACAAAAAAAATCCCTTTTCCGAATAAAAATTTGGCGAATAAAAAAAGGAAAAAACCCAACGTTTTCAAACAAAATTAAAAAAAATTTTTTAAAATAAAAATATTAAAAAAAATTTAAATGCAACCTCGGACTTGGGGCCGATATGGGGGTTAAAAATAGTTTGATCCCCCTTCCCCCATTGCAACTTGGTAAATTTTAAAAAAATCCAACTCAAAAATTTAAAAAATTAAAAAATTTAAAAAAATTTAAAAAATTAAAAGTTAAAAATTTAAAAAATTAAAAATTTTTTTAAAAATTTTAAAAAATTTTAAAAATTAAAAATTTAAAAGTTAAAAAATTAAATAGAAAAATTTAAACCCTTAAAAAATTAAAAAATTTAAAATATTGATCGCATTCTGAAAGAAATTTTAAAAATATTAAAATTCTAAAAAAAATAAAAATTCTAAATAAATAATTGCATAATGTAAAATGAACTTCAAAACCCCCAAAGATGCATTTCCAACCTTAGGTAAAAAAAATTTTTAAAAAACCCGAAAGTTCAAATTAAAACCAATTATTTCCCCAAATGAATAGCGTAAATCATTAAAAACTCACCAAAAACATTCTATCAATAATTCAATTCACAAACCTGAACAAATTTTTTTCTCATATTTAATACAACAATTACCCTCCTATATTTTTTCCCCCACAACACCCACTAATGCCATGTCAAAAACCCAAAAGATTCATAATCTCCCCCACAGGTTCAATCATTTGGTATTAGATAAATCAGATTCATGCAAAAAAAGGTTTTATTGGTCATAAACGTTTGATTGGATAAATAATTTTTAAAAATGTAGTCAAAAAATTGGTCTATGTGGGATACTATAATGTATTTGTGTGTGGAATGCACAACTTCTTTTTACAACTTTGGGCCACTAACAAGCTGACTTTGTGGACCTAATGTTGTGTGGTGGATTTGTGCATTTATGAGTTTAAAAAAAATTTTTTAAAAAATATTTTTTATCTATGTATTTTTTTCAAAAGTTGATGGGATATATATATATATATATATATATATCGGTTTTTTTTCTTAATTTTTAGTTTCAGGACTTTCCTTTTCCCTTTCAGTTATTGTAGGATATTTAATATGACTATTGTTTCTTATATTGACTCAATTATTTTAGTATGTATACATGCATATTAGAAATATATGTCTAATCCTTAAACAGACCTTTGTTAGATGTCAGCCAAATGAATGCTAGGTATTGCCGAATGTTCAATAGAGATTTAGATAAAAACACAAAAATAAATTTGATAACTAATAGACATTGCTGTGACTGATTAGAAACTTCGGTATTCAATATGCTGTGTGTTACAACAATTGTCACTCATACCATTTACTGGGATCATCAGATAAATTGAGTGCAAAAGGAAGAGCCATTCTGTAGAGCACAAACCAATAATTGCGAAGGCTTACAGCGACTCCATGAAATGCAAGAGAAAAATTCTGATACAACTTTCTGCAAAGAGAAGTAGGCTCTAAGAACGAAGCGTAAATGGTGATTGCAATGCGATAACCTCAGTCAGCAGGTGGATGAGGGTAATGCTAAAAACATCAAGTGTATATCAGGTCTCAACAACCATTATTTCCTGAGCTAGAAGACAACATCTGGGAATGGATTGATAATAGATGAGCAAATTGTTTGATCGCAGAGGTTTTATATTCAAGAATTCGTCCTTGTAATAGAACTGCAGTTGAATTAATCATCAAAATAATTCAAAGTATCAGAAAACTGGGTGGATGACTTCCTTCACTGATTCAAAGGGTGATGAGTTTTCTGACAATTTCCAAAAGAATAAGATATGGGTGTATTTGAATAAATGTAAATGTTTACAGATGATAGCTAAGAGATCCCAGTCAAAATAAGCCCTAATGCGTAATTTGGGACAAAAACTATCACAAAACCTGGTCTTGTTTTCAGAGGAACATCAAAGGTATTTAGAGGTTTTATGAAATGAATAATAAAGTTTTTTTAATTAGGGAAAAAAATATGTTGTTTGGTGTAAAAAAATTTTGAAAATATTGAGTTAAGTAGCTTTTCGTTGATAAAATTTAAAAAAATACATTTAACTACCGAGGAATAGTTTTTAAACACACATAACTCAGAAGTTTTTAATTAGAACTTTATGAAATTTAGAGTGCATGCATTTTTAATTATGATAAATCAGATGCTTGATGAAATTCGACATCGGTATTTTGAGACCTTAATTAATTAACTGCGTTTACTAATTAATCCGTTAAACACCATAGATTAGCTCCCTTTGATCCATTAACATTTGTACTAATTTTATTTAGCTACGAAGAAAAATACCTATTTTATTAAGAATGTTATTTTTTACTTTATAATGATTAAATACTCTGGTAGTGAAAGTCACATCTTAAGTATAACTTCAGATATCAACTAAATCCTTATGAGAATAAAACAGTTCCATTTAAAACGATACAGAATTTTATAACAAAATTTCAACATATATCTGAATTAATTTTAAATGTATCAAACATCAAACAAGGAAGTTTCTATTGAATTTCACATAATTATGAATATAGTGCGTTTTTACTTATTTGTAACATTCATAATTATAATAATGAAAACAATGTAATTGAAGAGTTTATGAGGCATAAATTTTATTTTCGAGAAGAAAACAAATTTGAAACTTTCTTTTCTTAATAAATTATTTAAAAGTACGAAATTTTTCTTCATAAGTTTAATAACAGCATACACTTATATCAGTGCTTCTCAAAGTTTCAATATTCGCGACCCAATATTCAATCATAATTTTCATTGCGCCTCCCTCATACAATACTAATCTATTGAACTCAATAATACTATACTTTGTTGCTAAAAGTACGATACGACTTTAACCTTTTAAGTGCTCGCTCACCAAAGCGTTAATTTCGCTGCACGTATATATACGTCTTTTTTCTGTACACTGATATCCATTAAATAATTCCGAAGGCTTTGGAATGAAATAAAAGGATCTTGACAATGTTTGCGAAGGATTTACAAATTTCAGACTATTTGCTTTTTTATTCCTTCCTCCACCCTAATACATCACATATGCGAGCCTACAGTTGGAAAACAGTTGGCATTGGGAAGCGAATCGAGAAACTTTTAATCGGAAATTCAGAGTTTAATTCTAAACCGTACAAATTATCAAGATAAGTGATAATTTTTGTATATAATTTTATATATGAGAATCTCCTGGAGTCACTGGTAGTTATTAAACATGTTCTTAACCTAGTATTGTTAAATTAATTATAAAATACATTGTATAGCACTGATACAATTATAAGGGTAATATATCAGTGTAAATATGTGTTTTATTTTTTTATTATGTCAGAACGTATTTTGTGTTTATTTACTTTCCATAAATTAATAAGTTTTCTTAAATAATCTTTTGTTTTTGACTTTTCAATATGCTCACCCCCCCTTGTAGAGTTGTCACGCCCCTCAAGAGGGGCGCCCCACAGTTTGAGAAACGCTGCCTTATATATATTAATGAAGTAACCGGCGTTACCCTGTCGTGATTTCGAAACCTAGCCCTTATGATTTCCTGCCGGATAGAGGGGCTGATGTACGTTAAATCTGCCGAGGATCAAAGTCCCTACCCCGAAATCTTATATACATTCCTTTATAATCGTGTTTGTGTGTTTGCGGTTTTTGTTTTTTTGTTTGTTTGAAGTACCTTTACAGTATTTTATTTTCTTCCCCTATTCTCAAGAATTTTGGAGAAGGTCCCTTATTTGGGTCCATTTTATATACGTATTTCGTTTAGTAGATAAATAAAGTACCTTCTTGGAGAGTTGGTACGCAGCTCGAAACCCATTGAGCGAGCTTGATTCTCCCGGGTAAGTAACTAAGTAAAGTCCTTTTGTTGGCGTGATTTAAATGTCGTCCTTGTCACTTAACTGTGGTTCAAAATTACGAGAACCGTCACCAATACTCCTCATGATATATTTAAGGGCGATGTCAATAATTAATCAAACAGTTAAACACTGGTTGAAGTTCCATATTCTCGTACTTCACAACAATTAAACAAAATGAGCTTACCTTTACGAGTTTAGATAGTATGATACTGCTAGCTCAGAAATGCAATTTATTTCAACTGACCCTGGTTCAAAATAACGAGGTCCATCTCCAATAGATCTTGTGTTGCTCCTAAGGGGACCATAAATTAGAAAATTAAAAAATTATGTGGTAATGAAATAATTCATTTCTTGAAAATAACTAGAACTCTAAATGCAAATAATTTATAAATAAGAAGAACGGCTCCTTTTAATAACGTCAAATGTTAAACAAAAAGATTTAACAAATTGTTGAAAAAAAAATTCATAGGAATGATTTCTTAATGTCTAATGATGTTAAACTTCCCAAAACTACTTTTTAACCAGGGTTTTAAATTTTTTAGAGGTCAAAATAAAACTTTAAAACGGTAAAATTTTTTTAAATTTTAAAAAAAATTTTCCAAATTTTTTAAATTATTTAAAAAAAGAATGGGGTTTAAAAAAGTATAAAATGTTTAAAATAAATCATAATTTTTAAAAATTATAAGCATATAAAAAAAAAAAAATTTTCTAAAAAAAAATTTTATTAAATCTTACGTCGCGCATGCTATTTTCTAAAATAGTATTAAAACTAGCTATAAGTTGATTTATAAAGTGAAATGTATTTTATTCCCTGAGCTTTTTTTATTAAATAGAATAATAATTTACATTTTTTAAAAAAAAAGAAAATAATTTTTAAAAAAATTTTAAAATTTTTAATTTTTACAAATATTTGAAATACAAAAGATATATAATACTAAAATTAGGTAGGATTTAAAAGTATGATGTATTTTTTTTCACAAAGTTTTATACATAAAGGCTGTTTTTTTAAAAAATAGGAGCACAACGAAAAAAATACTTAATATTTAAATTTTATTTTAGAAAAATTTTTCTTTTTTAAAATTTTAATTTTTTTAAATTTTTTTTGGGAAAATTTTTTTAAAAATTAAAAAATTATCCCTTTTTTTTTTAATTTTAAAAAAAAACATTTTATTTTTTTTTTCCCTTTTTCTTTTGGAACCCTTTTTTTCCCCCTTTTTTTTTCCTTTTTTTTTTTTTAAAAATAAAAAAATTTTTTTTTTGTAAGAGATTTCGAAAAAAAAATTTAAAAAAAAAAAAAAAAAAAAAATTTTTTAATTTTTAAAAAATTTTTTTAAGAAAATTTTAAACCTGGAAATTTTTTAATTCAAAAAAACTCAAGAAATTTAAAACAAAAGACTCAAATAAATTATTCAAGTTCTTGAAATTTTAACAAACCAAAAGAATTTTTTTCACAAAATTATTTTTGAAAAGAAATGAAAAAATCAAAAATGCTTTTTTAAAAAAAATTAAAAAAAGCTTTTTTTTTTAAAAGCAAAAACAAGTTTTTTTCCCTTTTTTTTTTTGAATTTTTCCTTTTCCAAACCGCCGCAAAAAAAGATGAATTGTTTCTTTGCAGTGAAGTAGCAAAAAAAAAGGATAACGCTTGCAATTTTTTCCTAAAATAGCCGTTAGCGGATTTTTATTGTTCCGCCAATCGTTCATTTCTTAATATTAGTCTTCAAAAGAGCTTAGAACGGATGTTTGGAAAAAAGAAAAAAAAAGTAATGAAACTATCTCAAAACCCTCCCTTCATCTTTCTTATTAGAACTAGAAGCGTTAACAAAGAAAATATTTTTCGTCTCTGTGGGAGGTATTTTATATCGATATTGATCTTAGATCTGTGGGGGGATCAATGCGAGATGTTTGGTATCTGGGGTGTTATCATAAAGCTTTTGTCAATTTCCGTTAGTTTTTCCATTGATCCATTATATTTTATTGGATTCATCTGTCGTGGCGTACACTGGAATGCTAGGAAACGGAATTTTTCCTGAAATTATTAGGTATGTTTTAAATGATCCAATAATGTAATATGTGATAAGAATTGCTTTTTCGATGATAAAATCATAGCTTAAAAATTATCGTTAAAATCCTTTGTTCATGCAAGGTTAATTAAGAAGTGCATGTAAAGTGATGTATATACGAAGCACAGAATGACCCCTTTTTCCTGTGTCGTATTTCCTTTAAAAAGATTACACGTAAATTATCGATAAAAGATTGTGAAACAGTTAAGAGCTAAAAAAATTGTACAATTCAATGTATATCAGAATTAAAACCTTACATATGGTATTTAGCTTAATACGTTATAAAAAAGGGTAGGGATTTTTAAAATATACATAAAGTCAATTAGGATAAATTAAAAAATCCTATGACGTGCGCGTATTTCTGGACAAAATTTTTTATAATAAGTGTAAGTTATTATAATATTATACATTATAAAATTATATGTTGTAATAATATGTTAGTTTTCATTCTATTGCAACTTTTCATTCAACCCCTTAAGCTGTCAATTTTTTTTGCCCAAAATGTTCCAAAAAAGACGCATTTTTTATTTCATGTAACTAAGCATAACGATTAACCAAATGCGAAAATGTAAGCGTTTTATTTTAATTTTCAATTTTGAAGTTTTCACATTGTTATTTTATGATTGGGGAACGCAAACACCCTTAAATGTTTGCTCTTTAAAAGTACACTCTGCATGTTATGAAGAATGTTTCATTTATCTTAAAGAGTTCCCAAAAATTTCATATTCGTACCTCTTTTCCAAACGACTGAGGATTTTGTATGTGTACATACGCATAGCCCTTTAAGACCCAACCCGCACGATCGTGTGGGTTAGATATTCTTACACGTTTTTGCAACTGGAATAGTCATATGTAAGAAACTCGTACCATTGAGCCGGTTTGCAGAAAGTATAAAGTGTTACTTTTTATCAACAGATGATGGTTGTGGTCCATGTTTTACTTTCAGCTGGCAAATCTAACTTTATTTCCAAATACAACGAAAACAAGTCTTCTTATCTGTAGTAAAAAGGTAATTATCAATATATTTCTAATTGCTTGGATACAAATTTTTGTACTAATGTTTAAATAATTTTAAAATAGGAAAAATATTAATTATACTCTATTAATGTGGCTTCCAGGGCTCGGGACCTCCTTGGAATTTGATTATTCCTCCTCGGAATAATCAACCTCCTTGATCGTCTTAAAACGAATTATTTTTTTTCAAATATTTTTCGCTTGCAAGATATGAAAGATAGTTAAAAATTAATTCCATTCATAAAATTGTCTCTACTCTACTGTTGCCAGCTATCATTAACCGTAACCATTCCAAATAGAAAAAGAATATAAATTCGTACCCTTACGACATCGACAGTAAAAAGCAAAGTTGATATATTTGATTTTTTGACAAAGAATTTCCCACCAAATGTTTAGTACAACGTTCTTAAATAAGTAAATTTCTCATAGAGCAATGGACCATGACCAGGCCACTTAAAAAAGCTTGGTAGGTTGCAGGTTGAGTATAGCTGCCCTACAACAACGGCCACGAGCTAGCGTCCATGATAATTCGGTTACAGCAACGCTTATGCAAAACATACCGCAAGACTTTTAGGAGCTCATTTATCTGTATTCAGATGTAATTTCAATGACTCTGAAGAGAAAACGTACAAAAATGTTTACGCAAAAAGCGAAATTGTTACACAAAGATTTTTAAATTATTTAGTTTCGTTTCTTAGAGAGAATACTTTATATTCTTTTAAATCAGGAAAATAAATAAACATATAATTAAAAAAATTGTTACGATTTTTAAATAATGTGGCGACAGTTCTGTTCCTAAAACAAACAGTTTAAATTTTGCTTCGGTAAAAATAGTTACCTGTTAAGACTAAAGTAATTATTTGTGAATAAATAATTAAATTTTAAAAGAATAATTTATTATAAATACAATTATACTTATACACTTTTTAAGATCTTGATGCTTCTGTACAAAACATTCTTATGCTCTGTAATTTAATGTTTGAGATGAATAATTTATCAAAAAGTTAACTACTTAAAAATAAAGTCGGAAATTTTGCTTTAGATAAAAAATTGACCTTCTTAATAATAGCATTTATAAATTATAGAAAATTTAATTGAATTAACTTTTAAAAAATCATATAAAAAATTTTTACTGAGCGAACGTAATATCATTGGCAGATTTGAAATGTAATGTTTTAACATAATATTTAACTTTCTAATTGTAAATTAAAAGAAATTTGTACACATATAGGTGGTAAACAAAGCAATGGAAACTTTCGGAATCTGAATTTTTTTAAATCCATATAGTTTTCGTCTTCGCCTTGAGCCTTATAGACAGGAGCTATAGAATTACAGATGTGTACAGATATCTCACAAAAGATGATTTTTATTCTATTTTCTGTAAAATGGTATGGTAAAATGGTATTTTTCTGTTTTCCTAAAATTCTACTCGTAACTAAGGGGGAGAAAATTGTTGTCTCTTACTCGTCATTCTTCAAGGTACGTATTTTCATAATCATTCCATAATACCATGTATAAGCCTTGAAGGGCACGAAGGCAACTATGGATTGCAATACCGGTATACCGGGATGCCGAATACCGGTATTTTAAGCCATTTGTGCAATTTTGTAATACTGGTATTCACAAGTTTAAATACCGGTTTTTCGGTATTTGCTACAATGTTTTTTTAAATTGCCTCCACTATGTGTTCAGAGATCGCCAACATAGTAAAATAGTAAACGGTTTTTATTTTATGTCTCCCTAACGGATGAATTTAATTATATCGCGAAAAGAAATTTGCATTGTACAAATCAAGAAAAGTGATAAAATATGAAACAAAATGTTTTTTTTAACAAACCAAAATACAATACAGAAATCAGCCATGTCCAAAACCATCTGATGAGAAATCAATTTATTTTTAAATGTGGGATTTAGAGGTAAATACTTGGAAAATATATCGCGCATTACTAACAAAACTATCAACTAGGATAGATAAAGAAAGAGCGTTTTCGACAGCTGGTAATTTTTGCAGAAAATTGCGTTCCAGGCTTAGTGACAGTACAATTGATGCATTATATCTTTTAAAACCATTTCAAAAATTTTTAATAATACCACAGACTGAATACTAATATTTACACTCTTTTGTGATTTAAATAAATAAGATGTTCCTTTATTTTTTTGTGATTCTGTATATACTGTTATAATTTATAAGTTACAAATTACTTTTTGTGATATTTAAACTCTCCAATAAAACTAGCAAATCAAACAAAGAAACACCCGTGTTTTCTTTCTTTTTCCTATAATTCTTACTACCGGTATTAAAACCGGTATCCCGGTATTAAGATCTGAAAAATACTGAATATAGGTTTTGAACTTTTGGTCCGATATTGCAATCCCTAAAGGCAACACAGGAATATGAAGCTGGAACATGTTCAAATAGATTTGAACTTTTATCTTGTCCTTCAGAATGATCACCAGTCTTGAAGAATGCAAAAAAATAATACCTCACAGCATCAAATATTCACCTCCATACTTTACAGTTAGAGCAGTATAACCAGGATATATTGATCACATTCTGGGACTCGTCAAGCATGAACTTATTCTATGATGGTAAACAAAGTGAAAAATGATTCATTAAATCAAATTGATATTTCCTGTCACTAAGTTATGATGATTTCTACTTCACCTAATACGGGTTTTCTTTTTAAATAATAAAGACCGAAACACGGTCGTAAATTTTAATCTGTGAAACACTACGAACTATTCTTCTTAAAAAAGAGCTGGTGTTTAAAACTAGTTTACATGATCAGCTGTCGATTTACGTTTTTGGCGAATATTTAGTGCTAATATTCGATGAGTCCTTATTAACAACTTTTTTTATTTACATTTTGACATTGTTCTTTGTATGAATGAGGGTAATTTTATATACAATGAATCTCGTATAATATATATATATATATATATACGAAACTGACGGGACAAATATTTTTTAATGTTAAGGGATATGGGGCAAAAAAAACATATATTTAACAAAATTAAGTTTATTAGAGTACATTCGATTTACATAGATATATATTTCATGAAATTCAATCAAACAAAAACATTTACAAGAAATTTAATACAAAATCTTCACGTTTTTTGAAAAACAAAACATTGCGGAAGTAATCTGATATTTTTCTTTGCGTTGTCTTTTTTAACATCAAATTGCCAACAAATTGTTCCATTTTGTAATTCATTTCACCATTGGAATGTGTGTCTAAATAACTGCGCATATTTTTCATGATGTTCCTCTTTTCGGACGATGTGGAAACAGGAGCTGAAATTAGTCATTTCATTTTCATTGTCGGAATCTGCATCAATGATAGTTTTGAGCTATGAGCAATCTCCAAAATGCCTTGTCTGCCATAATTGGGGCTGCACACGCATTATCATCATCTACTTCACCGAATTCTTCCAATGATACAGTAGAGCAGTCCAATAATACAGACACTTTTTCAGGCACTCCTCTAGAATCTCGGCTGCTGAGCTGGTGTTCTCCGTATTTTGTTCATTCTCAGAATGGAAGTTTTTTCGAGTTTAGCGATTTTCGTTTCGTGTTAAGAGAAAAATGTATGAAAAACAAAAGTTTGCGTTGTATTATTTGGCGTTAACCATTATTTCGTCTAAGGCGTTTTCGGGTTAAACGTATTTCAATGTATAGTTCTTTCTACACCCACAGTTTAGGCATTGAAGCCCATAATAGATGAGCATCAATAATTTATTTCTGTACATCACTGAGACCTGACATTAGTACACACTTGGGGTTTTACTTCTAACTCTACCTCTTAATATAAGTATACATTTGGAATCCTACTGTATTTGTATGTATAGTAAATAGCCTAAAGAAGTTCGTTTGTGGTCATTCTTTGCGATGTTTTGTTTTTGAAGTTATACTTCTTTTGGGGCGTCAGAGAAATAGGATGAGGGTAAATTTTTACAATGCGCGCGCACCCCGTCACGGATGTGACGCAGAACCGTCACGGATGTGACGCAGAACCGTCACGGATGCGAAAATCATTTGTCAAGAAATATACAGAACGGGACAAAGCATTCCCTCCTTCGAAATTCTCAGAAAATATTTTAATCACTTCCCTGAAGAAGGATACACCCGGGTTTGAACCGCGGACCTCCCGATCTGCAGTCGAATGCTCTACCACTGAGCTATACCCCCTCGTCAGTGAACCTTTGCTTTGCGTTCCGTAGGAACGGATACGAAAATGCTTTGTCTAGAAATATGCAGAACGGGATAGATCATTCCCGCCTTCGACCTCATCCCCATATTATTGGTCCTATTGTTCCTGAGCGGGGGTGTTTGAATTTCTTTAAATCGTAATTATCTCAGGTTTGGCTGGTCCGATTGACTGAAGGTTAGTATCGTTCAACTCTGCTTGTGACCGCCTTTCGTCCTTGGCCCAGCTTATCCTGCTAAAAATTTTTAGAAAGATTTTAATCTTGTTACGCCAAAGAAGTATAACTTCTTACGTGCGTACATAAGTACACACACACTTTTTTTGTCTATTCTTTTAACCTTTTTAGAGCATATATAAAAACCATGTATATATATCCCTCTCTACAATCAAGTTCAATATCAACCCCTTAACTGCCACTGGCGTATATATAAATCTCGCTCAATCTGTGTGCTAAATGCCCCTGATGTATATATACGTCTTTTCGAAATTCAGTCCTTTTTTATGCGCAGCTATCAGTAAAACTATTCCAAAGGCTTTGAAATGCAATAAATTACATAGACAGTGTTTGCAAAGGATTTCCTTATTTCAGAGAAAAATTTGCTTATTTTATCTTTTTTTTTCTCCCTCCAATAAACCACATACGCTTGTCTATGGGGAAAATTTTGGCACTGGGGAGAGAATCACGTAACTTTTAATCGACAATCAAGTGGTTAGTAAAACTTTTATAAATTTCTTTCAAGCATAATTAATGAATTGAACATTGCAATCAAAGCAATTCATTAATTATACTGATGACGCGGGGGGCGCCAAATTATAAGGGGTGTGACCCAATGTAATAAAGGAACGCGCGGGGAAGGGGTTCTTTACTAAGTCCTCTAGTTAATTAAAACACATTTATTAGACAAAACAAACATTTACATACATAACTAGAGAACTAATAGTTAGCATAGAATTGAAAGGGATTGGAGCGCATACTCGTACGTCCTTACAGTTCCGAAACTTGGCCATTACTGAAGTCCGCTAGAGGTCACGACAGTCTTTCTACTGTTAATATGGGAAGAGTTTAAAGAACGGGGGTTACATACTTACATTTATTTGACAATCCTAACGGCTATCAGCAAAATCCTTATTATATCATTAATTTTGACTTTTATTTGCTAAAATGAAAGCCGTGCTCTACACAAAGGTTTAATGTAATGAAAACTGGAAAAAACAAGTGATAGTAAACAAGTCATATGACGCCGACAATTTCATTGATATTGTTCCCACTATAATTCTTTCATTAAATCCAAACTCGAAACACGTGTATACCTAGTGACTAAGGCATTCATATTTCTCCTTTAAACTGATTACATTTGGTTAATCAAATGGAACCATTTTACGTGTTTATAAGTTTTAAACTCATTTACTTTCATAGAAATTCCCGAAACATTTAACTACATTGTCATTTTAAAGTTGAACTATTCTGGCTATGGCAGACAATTGATGTCAATACATTAAATTAAACTATTTTTATTTTTCATCTGTTTACACCAATTACTAGTCAAAGATCAGTTTGTCTAAGATTAAAATAAAAGTGAGACCCGAATTTGATGAAAGGTCTTTTCAATTTTTATCTTAAAAATTATTCCTTTTTTTAATTTTTTTTTATTTTATTTATTTATTTATTGTCATTAACAGCCTACAAAGATCAATATTAATTAAAATGACTTATTTTGACTTCACTGCTTCCTTACTCTTAATAGAATAAAATAATCAGAATATAATTATATAATCCACACACACAGCATGTTTATATACGGCTTATTTACATTTTTTTTACCGAATTCAATTTTTTATTACATTCAGCAAATTCGATTCACAAAAATATCTGCTATGTCTAATATCAATCTCTTCTTTATTTCGGAATATTTTTCCTTTGTCCAAATATAGCATTTTTTTTTTTAAAAAAAACTAATTCTACAAAAGGCAGAGAAGATTCGTCAAACAATTTGTTTCTCTTTTTTTTTTTTTTCCTTGGTAAATTTTATGAGCAACGCAACCAAATGTACAAGTATCTTATGTGTTAAGAATGTGTCGCCACAAGTATTACTTGAACAGTTTATTTTTCCTTCTTTCTATTGTCTGATATTTTTTTTCTTCCTCATGTATTTCGTTAGAACACTGAAAATGTTGGAAAATTGCCAAATTCAATAAATTTTTTGACTTGTTTTATAATCATCAAGTATACCCTACCAAGGCTCTTCTTTCTATAGTAATGACATTAGTAAGAGCATCTACCAAACTAAACTTCATCTCTTTTCACCAGATAAGAAAATTTTTAGAAGCTCCACTTCAATTTTTTCTGCAACTTTTTTTTTGTAGTCATTATATTTCTTTACATTCTTTTCTAGTGCAAAGTGAAAAGCCTTTTTACAAGTTACAAATAAGATGTCGAAAAAAGTCTGAAGGACTTTTGAAAGCGTTCTAAAAAAAGGAGCGAGGCGCTTAAGAGTATTTTTCACCGAACACAGAGCACAGACGGATTAATCTTTCCAAAGGGCTGAAAAAATAAGTAGAAAAGGTACTCCGAAAGAGAGAGCTGGCTTTCTTAACTTGTATTTATCCCAAAGCATATTTTATAGTAAGAAATGAGTTAGCAGCGCCATCTTTGGGAAGATTAAGAAACTAAATAATGCAATTTTTCACATTTCTTGTCTTAAAATTATTCTAAGTAAATCCTTTCTTTCCCCCAAACATTAGTACCTTAATTCCACGCATACATAGTAATTTGATTATTTCTGAACCACATTCGTATAAATCTAACAAAATATTAAAAGCAAAATAAAGTTAACACATTTTTTGTTTAATTCGTTGGAGTCATAAATAATAATTATCAATTCTGTGTATGTAAAATAATATTCTAAACTTTTAATGTCCAATTTTATAAAGAATCGGATATTTTTAAACAAATTGATATACAAAAGAATAATTCAGGCATAGCAGACAAGTAATTATTTTTATCAGAAAATATTTAGAAGATTTTAAATCTTTAAAAAAGTGTAAAATGAAAAATTTAAAAAGTAACCCAAGAGATATTTTGTTACCCCAACCGTCTGACCGTCAGAAGGGCCCGAAATTCATCGTGGCAGGGGGTTTGAAACGCCTGTCGTTGGGTTGGCCTTGAGCACCATAAGGTGACAGTAAAAACTCGGCGAAATTCCCCCAAAAGGGCGATAGATGGGGAAACCCCCTATCTCCCTCCACAATTTGGGACAGGGTTTTGAAGGGGGGGAAATATTTTTTGGTCCCCGCACCGCGATTAAACCCCAAATTTATTTTAGGACCCACTGTTTTAACGAGCATGCCCCTGTGTCCCTTTTAGAGGGTTTTCGGGGCGTGGGAGATCGAACCCAGGCATTCCGGTCTGGAATACAGAGATATTTAAAATACCTTAATGCATGAAATGAAGAAAGAACCATATATGAAAGAACTGGAAAAAAATAATTAAATCAAAATGGTTTTTTACATTAAAATGAAAAAATTTCAAATTGTAAGAGTTTAAAAATAAAGCTATACAGAATTTCTGCTTCGTTTTGAATAACAAATAATTTTCAAACAATTTAATTGATTTATAAATTTAACTTAACTCAGTGGCGCGACATCCCATGAGGGACAAGACCCCCCGGCTAAAACCCCAGTATACGCGACCTTGGGCCCTGGGGGCTTTTGCAGATTTTCCCGGGTAAGGTGGTAAAGGTCTGACGAAAAAACCTCCAGTTTTAAAGGGCCCCGGGAAAAGCCCCGGTACTCATTTTATGACCCCCCAAAGGAGGGAAAAGGCTGAGTTAAAACCCTTTGCTAAAGTCTGCGGTTTGTACTTAGGACCTGTGGTGTGGAAGCACTCATTAACCACTAAGCCACTGGGATCTTAATTTGATTTATACTGAATAATAATATTCCAAATATATTTCACTTAGTAACAAATTAGTGAATTTTTCAAGTAAAGATGTCATGTAAAGATTTCTTTTAAGGAATAATATTCGTATAGTTATCATAGCAAAGCTGAAATTTTTAATCCTGGAAATATGCTTTATTTTGAAACGACATTTTACTTTATATTATTTTATAAATTTCTTTTCTATATGAAATTAAAAATTATTATTTTTGTAAAATTTTATACATAAAAACTGATTTCTCAAATTAAGAAGTCAAACTTAAGTAGAATTCTATCTTGAAAATATTAAGAATATCTTCATTAAAAAAAATTAATTTCCTAAAACCCTTTATCCGAATTTTTCCCTGAAAAATGAATTTTTTTGAACGGATTTTGAATTTTTATACCAAAGTTAAAAATTTTTTAAAAAAGATATTTTGGAATTTTTTCTAGAATGAAAACTTAATGCCACAATAGAGAGAAAAAGATCTTAAACTTCATAAAAGGGTTACATTAAATTTGTATCAATTTAATTAAGCTCCTATATTAAAAAAAAATGTCTAATACAACTTTTCCTCTTTTCAGTATGTATCACAAAAATATTAATTTTAATGAATCCTTGAAATACATGTTTGAAAACTAAACACAAATATACCTGAATTTTTTTCAGAAAAATAAACATAAAAACAGTTATTTTTAATTAGTTAAACCGTAACAATTATTATCTTATATGTACATATATTATAGCTCTGTTGTAAGCTAAAATATAATTCTCTTATTTGTTCTTATATCGTAACATGACATTGATAATCAAATTATAAGTGTAAGCATAGGTTATTTTGAGCAAGAATATTGTAGAATTATCAAATGTAGCAGTATCTTACATGCAGGTACTCATTTTAAAATTATAACCTGAAGGTAACGATCACTGTTATAATTGAATAACTAAATAACTTGGTAAGAACTCATAAGAAATCAAATTTTTCGCTTTGGCAATAAAAATGGAAAATTTAAAAAAAAAAAAAAAAAAAAGTTAATGAATCTTCCTTTATTCGACTCTGCATTGAAAAAAATATCAAAAAGAAAATTTTAATATATTTGTTTTCTCAAAAAGTGATAAAATTTTGCCTTTTCCTCAAAAAGTTTGAATAATTTAAAAAGAATTGATTTGCTTTAATATAAAACTTAGAAAGAAATCATTTTTTAAAATTTTGACTAGATAAAATACTTTAACATATTAAATAGATTTGTCAAGTCAGTATAAAAAGTTAAGTGCTAGTTCATGATTGATTTCTCCCTCGGGCACGATATAGTAGCTTATACTAAAAGATTCAGTGTAATCTTTATTTTATTCAAGCTTATCAAAATCTGTCTTTACTATTAAGAATATATCATATTCTAGTAAATGTATTTTATAATTCAATGTCTTTCGAAATTTATACATATTCAGCTCTTTGTTTATAAATTCAGGGAATAAAAGCTTTTTTAGACTATTGTTTTGTTTTTATTTTTAAATCCTTACATGGATTCTTAATTTTGTACACTTTTCCAGTTTATATATTAAAACCGGGTTACTGTTCTTTATACTTTTGAAAACCTTAATATATTATTTTATACATGAAAAATTTAATTAAGGTTATAAACATGATGTTTATATACAGTCAGCATCAAGAACTTTTGCAAGAATAACTTTTATTTAGCTATCAATTGACACATCGCACAGTGGGCAGTTTTCCCAATCTGGAGCTCGGAAATTATTTTATGTTTTTTAAGCCTTCATAACTATATCTAATGATCAAAAATCATAGTAATTAATGTAAATTGGGTACTTTTCTGTTTTACTAAAAAAATATGGTTAATAGGGGTTTTTCCAATTTTTTCCAGTTTTAAAATTTGATGAAGAATAAATTATTGCTAAGTGGAACTTGTTTTTAAGCAAGGATATAACTATATTAACAGAAGCAGTAATTTATATACGTGGGAGAATATATACAAGAAATAGCGTGGCAAGTAAAAAAAATAAAATTTTAAACAAATACAATCAAACATTTAAAATTGGGCCCTATAAAAACCGAATAATACTAGTGTTTAAAAACTCGGCACCCTTTTAACATTTTTTTTTTTTTTTATGTATTTTAAAAATTTTATTTTAGCATTATTTATAAGTTTATTTAAGAAAATGATTCGAGAAAAATTTTTCAAATATTATTCACAAAATTTTTCAAATTTAATTTTTTTTTAAAAAATTTTTGGGAAAAACCTTTTTTTAGTTTTTTAGAAAAAAAAAATAAAATGTTGAGATATATATATTATATATATATATATCAACCAAAAGCCTAATATTTCCAACATTTCAATTCTTTTTAAAAAAAAGAAATATTCCATTTAGAGAAAAATGGATTCCTAATTTTGTTACTTGCATTCATTAAGGAAAAAAAGGGAAAAAAAGGGAAATGATTGGTAAAAATTGTGGAAGAAGTAGTATTTTTAATGCGAAAAACACAAACTGAGAAAACCCCCTTTTAAAGCTTATAATTTGAAAAAAAATTATTATAAGCTTAAATAAAAAAAAATACTACACTAATATATTAGCGGGAAAATTTTTCCTTAAAAAAATAAAAAAATATAATGTAAATCTTACTACCCCCCGGGCAAAAACCTATCAAATTGGGGGCGCGACTTGGAGATTTTTTATTTCTTTACACCCCCATCCTTTTTTCCCCCAAAAACCCAAGGGAGAAATTTTAAAAGTTTTTCTAAATTTTTAAATTTCTCCCGGGCCCTTTTTTACCAAAGTCCAATTTTAGTCCTAACCAAACTCAAAACAACATTAATTTTTTTGCTAGTATCTTGTTTTTTCCCTTTTCAACACATTGAATAATGCAAGCCGAGTAATATCATCAGTCAATGCTGAAAAAAAAATCATAACTTTGGGAGTAGCAGGAAGTAGCAGCAAAATTTAGCGTTAAATTAAAGGTCTATACCTACTCTTTGTGACTTAAGTGTTACTGTGATTAATCCGTGTCAATCCCAAAAGTTCCCACTCCAAAATAGGGTTTCAGTAGCCCAGTGGTTAAGGTATCAAACCCTGGTGGATGGGGCATGAGTTCCCGGGGTTAGGCACCCCAAAAAAACCCGCCGGGGGGTAGCGATTCAAGCTAAACCTTGGCCTTTGAGCTGAAAAAGGGGGGTGGTAGTTAGGGGAGAGGGTTACCGCTCAGGTGTCGTCCAAATCACTTGACCATGGTTCAAAAATTACGTGGTCCGGGGCACCAAAAAAACCCTCGTGTAACTGAACAGGACACTTTAAAATTCACCACCTAATCCAATAAACACAAAAAACCCACCTATGTTGGGGGAGTTAAATGCTGTGCAAATGTTATGTTTTTTCAATTTTAATCAAACTTTTTAACCTATTTTTGTCAAATTAAGAAATTACTTCAAATTAAAGCATTTTTAAAAAAAATTTAAATCTGCAAAATCTTTTTCAGACGAAACGATTGAACTACTTTTTTTTAGAAAAAAGACGCCGCAAGTGGTTCTTCTAGTAAAACCGATCTAAACCGCTGGGTTGTAGAATATTTCTTTTTACGTACTGACGAAAAAAGTTTTCCACATGGTTTGGGGGAAACCCATGAGAACCATAAATAGTGGGTTGTTTTTTTGGCAATTTCATTTCCCAGGGTTTCCGGGGCCCCAAATTGGGGAAAAACCGGGCCCCCTGTGCATCGTTTCGCTGAGAGTAACCAACGCCAAGTGTGTCCCGGTTTAATCTAATGGTATATCTATTTCCACAGAACTGTTAAATCATTACTATTTAGTTTATGTTTACAATTGAAAAGTAAAGCGTGGGAGCTTAAGGACAAAGACCATACAAATTAATTAGCTGGGATTGGAATTGTTTTGCTTAGAATATTTTTCCTGAGAAATAATTTGTTGTTTAATTTAATACTCAAATATGTAGTTGGAAATAAGTGTTAAATGGTAACTAGATTTTGTTTTAGATATAAGTTAATTTTCTTTACACACACATATTCAATTTAAAATTAATAAAAAATAATAATATTTTATATATATATATAATATATAAATATTTTTTAAAAAATTTTATATATAAATTAATAAACCCCTTTTTTTTAAAAAAAAAATTTAAAATTAAAAAATTATTTTTTTTTTTTTAAAATTAAAAAAAAAAAATATCAATAAAAAAATAAAATAAATAAAAATATATTATAATATATTATATTATTAATAAATATAAAAGATTGGCGAAAATTAAATTTCCCCAAAAAGGGGCCTTGGGGGTTTTTTTTTTGATCCGAAGAAAAATTTTGGCAACGGGGCCCCGGTTATGGCCCCGGTTTTTGAAATAAAAAAAAAGTTTAAAAAGAATAGATGGCATGGGTAGCACATTCCGCAAAAATGTTTACCCCGGAAAATAAAAGGACGATGTTGTTCCTGCCACAATCAGATAAGCATCCGACGTAGCCTGAGAGAGCACTGCTTGTGAAGCTATACTCCCCAACGTGAGAATGCAGCAGAGCTGTCAAAAGTTTCGCCCTCTCAAGAAACAACGGCGTGGGGCCGTGTCGGACATTTTTTAAAAACATGATGGAAAATTCGAGAAAACAGGGGCAACGTTCTTCCTGGAAGAGGACGAAAAAGAGTCAACACCGCCGTCGAAGAGGATATTGCGACAGCGGTCGTGGAATCAAGCAGTGAATCACTTCACGAAACTGTCAGCGTCCCGTTTCACGTACCCTTGATATACTCTACTCCACAGTCCGACATATCATGCATAAAATGTTGTATTTCTACCCGTATAAGATTCAAGCGTTTCCAAATTGGCACGACCCACACCCCAAAACCTTTTGAGCTAAATCTCGCAAAATCACCTCGATGATTAATGGCTATGGAACACACTGTGGACGGACGAAACCCACGCATCTTGATGGACAAGTGAATAGCTCTAATTTTCGCATCTGGACAACAGAAAACCCACACGCGGTACATGTCAAAGCTTTGCATGATACGAAAGTGACCGTATGATGCATGTTCACTGCTTCATTCATTCTATTATCCTATTTTTTTGAACAAGAGATCCCTGAATGACTTACCACCTGTTCTGTTAACGGGGAATTTTATTTGGGAAAATTTCAGACCACGTAAATTCTATCTCCAGCAACAAGTTTGCCTACAAAACCCTATCCAGCCAGAAACCCCACCCCACCGACTCCTCCAACAATTATTAAGGCAAGTATTGACAGACGTACGTGATAACAACCGATTTTTCCCAACAGCTTGGCCTCTTCGATCACCTGATCTCACGCCTTATGACTTTTACTTATGAAGATTTTTGAAAGATAACGTTTACCGTGGGAGAGTTTGACAATTGCGTTGGATTTGAAGAACAGTATTTACCGCCATAAGCGCCATCTAGTGGCTATTTTTTAATTTTTTTAAACCTCGGCGATTTTTGAAATTTTCGCTGTCCCAAAAATTTTTTTTCCCTTCGGATACTGAACCCCTCAGGGCTCTTTAGTACCCAAATTTAATTTCACTCCCTTTTTTTTTTGTGTGTGTGTGTGTGTGTGTGTGTGTGTGTGTGTGTGTGTTGTGTGTGTGTGTGTGTGTGTGTGTGTGTGTGTGTGTGTGTGTGTGTGTGTGTGTGTGTGTGTGTGTGTGTGTGGTGTGTGTGTGTGTGTGTGTGTGTGTGTGTTGTGTGTGTGTGTGTGTGTGTGTGTGTGTGTGTGTGTGTGTGTGTGTGTGTGTGTGTGTGTGTGTGTGTGTGTGTGTGTGTGTGTGTGTGTGGGGGTGTGTGTGTGTGTAAATCACAATTTCACAATCAATTAAAAAGGCTGAATGTCTATTTAGAATACCCCCATGCCACAAAGGCACTATACATTTATAAACATCCCCTTAGATTCGAATCCAAGCCCTACGGTACAACAGTCAGCATCGCTCATCACTATTCCGGATAGATAACTGATGGTAATGTCTGTTGGAGCTCACAGTGTTTGGTTTCAGATTCTCGAAGTTCTAGAATGCCATTACTAGAAGAAAAACGTATCCATTAGAACTGCAGTGAGATGAGCAAGACGGTTAAAAAATTTTAAAAGACGATCCTATATCAGTGAATAATAATGTGTAAATATAATCATGATTAATCAAATTAAAATGTAACTGAGGACATCTTGTCTTTTTTTAATGGTCAACCTGCAATATGATATATATAAGGGAGACCGCGGGGCAAGATGAAGATGTTAACAGTTTTTTTTTTATTAATTTATTTTTAAGGATAAAAAATTATTTTTACATGAAGTGTTAGAGTAGTCCTTTGTAGTATTAAATACATTACCATTTATTACTTCAAATAAAAAATTAAAAAAAAGGATAATTTTATTTTTTCTGAACCTTAACAAATTGTCATCTTGCCCCAGTATTGGGGCAAGATGACGACACTGAAAAAGTTTGAACAGATTTTATCTTTTGAATAACAAACATGGTTTAACAAATGATACCTGGGTTTTTACATCTTACAAAGTATCAAACTAAGCATAATACATTGTAACGTTATGTTGAAATGTTTAGTTGTGCAGCTAACAACTGTCACAAATAAAAATGACATTTTCATAATTGGAACTTTCCTCATGCCACCACTCTTTGCATTTACAGCACTGGATCCATTCTTCTGTTGAAGAGTCACAATATTCCTCTTCACAAGCAGGACATCTTATAACAACATTCTTTGAAGTTGATGCAACTGGACTGTTTGGCCTGGATTTTATAGACTTAGGCCTACAGGAACTTAGTTTGAGTTTGTTTACTCACTCTTTAGATTCATGGCTTCTTTTCTCTGTTTTTTAGGTTTCCTGTTTTTTCTTTTGCTTTTCCCTTTGTTCTAACATTTCTTTGATGGGTGTGCTTGTAACAATGCTTGAGCTCCCTTTTTGGCTTTTTCTTTTTTTCCTCACATTGTGTTGCTTTAGGCAAAATAGGTTGAAATAAAAAACACTAACAGGCTTCTTTAGAGCATCGTAATCAGCATTTGCCATATGTTCTGGTTTTCTGGAGGATTTATATGTTGGTTTTCTTCTACCAGGGTCTAAGGATTAGCACTATTATTCTCAATTTCATCGCCAACAACATCATGGTTAGTAGCTTTTGAAGCAGCAAAGTCCTGTTTGCTAAACACAAGAGATTATGAGTCTCAATCCCACATTTTTTAGCCCTTTAACGGCATTTCCAATTGTATCTGGCTGCTCTGAAGTAAGCGGGGCTCAAACGCTCACCAATATTTTTGTCTATGATAGTTTGTCCTGGATAAGTAACCATAAATTGTTAGCGGATGGCAAAATGTCTTCCTCTGGACGCCCCCTTTCGAACGACACATTCTCCGATCCGATGCACCCCTTAGCCCCAGAAGAGATAGAAGCGCAAGGTCGAGCGGACAAAAACACAGACAAACAAGTGTTACAGGATTTAATAGAATAAACAACATAGTTAGTTTAATAAATTCCGAAACACGGGGCAAGATGACGAGCTTGTCCTCTTGCCCCAGACTGCCTATTTAAAAATATTATTTTCCATTTCCATGAAGGAAGTCGATTAATTGATATATATTCGTGTTAATATGTAGTATTTAAACTAAGTTACTCACAAATATATAAAAGATAAATGATATATCTTGCATGTATCTGTAACAGAGCTTATTTACACATGCATAAAAATTATATCGGGGCAGCGGTAAACAATCAAAGCTTCACAACTAACACGAAAATGTAGATTTAGGCTTCTCTATACTATTTTTTAACGAATGGCCAATAAAAGAGCCAGTAGTGTTCTGTTGATCTTGCTACCTAGCAGAAAACAGAAAAATTATGACATTCGTCATCTTGCTCCGGTCTCCCCTATATATAAAATACATATATGCACAAATAGAATTATACACGTAACTTAAAATACGATAACTTTTACTTTCCTTAAAGATGAAGTTTAATTCCAAACATTCAATGTTTTTAAGCTTGAGAATATTGATTTCCTTACTTATTATTTTATTTTTGCCCACATTATTATAAACATTTAGACGAAAGAAGATATTTAAATAGTGTTTTCTCGTTTAAAAATAAAAGTACTCGGTTCTCTTGTGTTTCATTATATTTTAGTCTTAAAATTTATCTTTATACTTTTATATTGCATTTGATATATTATTACTTTCGAATTCCGATAAATAAAGTATTTTATTCTTCCCCGGAATCTAACACAAACTCATATCTAATTTGCATTTCTTAAAGAGAGAAGGATTAAGTCATTTCTAGGCCATATTTAATTAGTTCATTTATTTAATATTTCATTAGAATAGTTAAGTTAATTATTAATAAATCTCACTTCGGTTTTCTTAACAAAGGACAAACGCTAAAAGCACTGAATAAAATAAATTATTCATCATACCTACAACCTAAATAGTAAATATTAAAACTCCCATAAGCTTACCAAGAAACACTCCTTCCACCTGCATTTCTGTGTCTACAATGTTTCCTAAAATCCTGTCTTGAGGAAAATTGAGACCTTGAAACTTGATTTCTACAGATTACTATAATATAATATTAAGCATGAATATCTCTGAAGCGTGATTATATTTTACATTGCTGAAAAGTCTTAGTTGTTGCCCTACATTTATACCCTTCTGAACAATTATTTGGTCTCAGACGATAAGCCGTAATAGATTTATCCCTTTTATTATTTAAATAAATAAGAATCAATGTCTCCTTCAGTTTTTTAATCAAATAACACACAGATTTATTTGAAGTAAGTTTTCATTCTATTTTTTTATTTAACATTCAGGGGTCTTTTAATTAACTATTAGTAATAATTAATAAAGGGGAAATTTTGGATCATTTTAGTATAAATATGACTTAAATTCTCTCAAGAGAGATTTTAACTCATAATGGTCTTGACTTTCCAAGATTTGCTTGGTAATTAATTTTTAGTTTATCCCCTTTATGGGAAGTAACCACAACTTTAACCTCCTAAGAAATTGAGATGTTAGCGTTTTTAAAACAGGATGATGCAGTGTTGCATCACCCGGGTATTTGGACCAATTAAAAAAAGCTTTACTGAAAATTAAATGATTCTTTCCGTTTCCGGTTGACCAAAACCCAAAAAGGTTGAAATCTCGGGAATGAAAAACGCTTTTGTGAACGTCCTTTAAGGTATCCGACTACGTTCGGAACCGTGATTTTGAAAAAGCGTATAAATGGATAATATTTATGATATTTAGTATCCCTTAAATTAGAAAATGTACACAAAATTGTTTTAAGAATAGTATTACAATAAAAAATTATTTAAGTACAATATTTTGACAAAAAATGAACATAAAATGACCCATTTTCAAAATATTCTCCTTTTGTGAAAAATGATTCTATTATAATAATGTTTTGCCTGTATATAGCTCAGACCTCTGTACAGAGGCTCAACTAGAATTTTTGAAATATATAACTTAAAAGTGGGTTTATCCATGTTTTAGGACAACAGAGGGGAGAAATTTTAAGAAAAAAACGCCGATAATTATTTCAATGGGTTGTAACTCTGAAAATAATGTGAATTTTTCAAAAATCATGATGGAGCCTCTGTACAGAGGTCTGAGGTATATAAAGGCAAAATATTATTATAATAGAAACATTTTTGACAAAAAGGAGAACATTTTGATCAAATGTTATTCTAAGTTAATTTTTTGCCGAAATATTGTATTTAAATACTCTTTTTTTGTCAAAATGTGTCCTTAAAACAATTTTATACGTGTATTCTAATCTAAGTGACACTAAATATCATGAAAATTATCCACTTATGCGCTTTTTTAAAATCACGGTTCCGAACGTAGTCAGATACTTTAAACCAGCGTGTAGTGCTTTTTGTGTAGCTGCTTGTTTTATGTTTGTGATCGTCAATAAATTAACAACTAAAATTTTAAGGAACATCCTTAATCTTTTCATGACTGCAACAACCAGAAAAAAATAAAACCGTAAAACAAAAATGCTTACGGCCAAGTCCGAATATTTGATATGTTTATTTACTTTATTTTTTAAAAAATCAACCTCATATTTCCTGCCTGAAATACAATGATATTCAAATAAAAAAACATTGATACCCATCTTAAACAGGAAGATCATACAAGAGGTAATATTACAGATAATATTTATGAGTTGTTTTTTTTTTTGAAATTTTTTCCAAGTACACACTCTATGCTTTATTCATTTATATACATTTGATTTATCGTAGGAGCTTGATTAAATAGATATCTTCCATTTTTCTTTCATTCAGCGTACAGCAAATAAAGGCTTCTCTTTCGAAAATATTTTCAACGAAAACGTACCAAAAACAAAATCATTTGTTTATCCCCAGAATTTTTCTTTCAATTTCTTTGAAAAGTTGTTTACATTTACGATCAATAAAACATAACAGAGCCTCAAAAAAAATTTAAATATCAATCAAATCATAAAGAAATCATCGTCTGTACCCCTCTATGTACTATACTATAAATAAATAATAATATTGAAAATATATTTCTACTCAATTAATTTAAAAATTTAGCTAACTATTAACTTTAAAAAAGCATCTTTTGAAAAATATCCTTTTCATAAAAGCATTATTCCGTAAGAAAAATAACCAAGTTCACAAAGCAACGAAAAAAGATTTAAAAGAATATTCTCGAACTACGTATATACCTGTCTAAGAAATTCACTTAACTCTTTCTTCTTTGAGATAAAAAGAAATAAATAAATAAAACGATTACGTTTTTTTTTTCCTATGATAAAAAATATATTTCTGAATAGTAGTCCTGCACGATTTCATTGTGTAGAAAATGGGTTTGAAAAAAAAAACTTAAACATATTTTTTCCTGAAATAACATACTCAGAAACATCGAAAAAATATACAGTTATAAAGCTTAGAGCTCTGAAAAAAATTTCGTCTTTTCTTAAAAGATTCTACGTCTTAAGCAGCAGATTTTTTTTTCTAATTTGTCTCCTTCTCAGACATTTTTTGTACCGTTATAGATTTCAAAGAAATAGCTTTTTTACATTTTTTTGTACTGGCCATACATTTTTCTTAGAACAAAATATAGAGAAAAATTTTAAATTTAAAAAAAAAAGTTACCATTATAATATGTAAAAAGAAACCTCTCTCTCTCTCTTTTCGTAGACGACTCTTAAAAAAATTAGTTTTCCCTCTTAATTTTTAAATCCTCAGTTAATTAGCGAATGTTTTTATCGTGTAAAACTTCAGGATTTTTGACTTAACTCATTAAATTAATTTATGAATATATATATTTAAGTTCCAATACATTCAAGCAGATAGATTAAAATTATTCAATAGCCTGAAATTAATTAGTAATCTTTGCTCATCCAGGTATTTTAAATAAACCTTAAGCTAATTGGATTCTTAGGTTAAAAAATCTTAAATTAATTACTTTCCTAACATTTTCATCTTTTACTCATTGATTGAAAACAGCTTAAAGAGAGATTTGAATCTTATTCTATATTATATATTTTTTTGCTTGATATGAGGTACCTTACCTTATCAGAGGCGTATATTACATCTAAAACTCTTCATACAAATGGGGATTAATTTAAAATCTCTTTTTTTTGAGTCTCCATATACCTCAAAAAATACGATTATAATCTCTTACAAAAGCGATTTCTTCCTGACGCTCGTAAATGTATCTTATTGTCATAATCTCTTAAAACTTCCCTTTGTTGTAAAGAGTGTCTGGAAATTCACGCAAGATTTAAATCTGACGCTATTTGTGCGATAAGTTGTTGCTAGTGAAAAAAAAGAGTCCACGTGACATCTAACAAACAATTTCGGGTTATTAAAAATAGTTCATTATTGGAAAGAGCAATGAGTTTCCATTGATGAAAATTGACTGTTTGATGGCCATTGATTTGTTTTGATGGTCAGAATCAGTCACCTATTGGTCACGTAATTTTTATTGAGGATTTTTTGAAGGTTGTGGTTTTTTACCATTCACACAACTTAAAAAAAACGAGCCTGGGAAAAACAGAACATTTGTGTTGTGGGTGCGTGCGTGCGTGGTGGTGTGTGTGTGTGTGTGTGTGTGTGTGTGTGTGGTGTGTGTGTGTGTGTGTGTGTGTGTGTGTGTGTGTGTGTGTGTGTGTGTGTGTGTGTGTGTGTGTGTGTGTGTGTGTGTGTGTGTGTGTGTGTGTGTGTGTGTGTGTGTGTGTGTGTGTGTGTGTGTGTGTGTGTGTGTGTGTGTGTGTGTGTGTGTGTGTGTGTGTGTGTGTGTGTGTGTGTGTGTGTGTGTGTGTGTGTGTGTGTGTGTGTGTGTGTGTGTGTGTGTGTGTGTGTGTGTGTGTGTGTGTGTGTGTGTGTGTGTGTGTGTGTGTGTGTGTGTGTGTGTGTGTGTGTGTGTGTGTGTGTGTGTGTGTGTGTGTGTGTGTGTGTGTGTGTGTGTGTGTGTGTGTGTGTGTGTGTGTGTGTGTGTGTGTGTGTGTGTGTGTGTGTGTGTGTGTGTGTGTGTGTTTAAATTTTTTTGGGGCTAGACTAAAGAAAAAAATGAAAAATGTTTTAATAAAATTTTAGATGACACAAATTCTAAATAGCAAACCTTCTTTAAGTTATTTTGATGTAGAAGGTTTCATAAAACCTAACAAATAGTCTGCCTGCTTGAAGATTTCTTTTTCTCCCCCAAATTTTTCTCGTGCATGCTAATAATTGTTTTTATTCCTTGTTTTGTTGAGCAAATACTCTCGTCGTTGGAGTATGTATTTTCTAAAAAAAAATGTGTGTAATCCTTTTTTTCAACTAAACTGAAGCCTTCTGTCAAATTACCAACTGTCATTCGATCTTCTGTTTGAACTGGGTCTAAAGACTCAAGTTCTTCAATGTATTGCTCTTGCTCATGCATTTCTATGAGATTATCAATTGTAAATTCTTAATTGTGGGAATACAACAGTTCTTGAATTTCATCACTACTCTATTCTAAATGTATTTGCCTGGAAAGATCGATATCTTCTTTAATTAAATTACCAACTTCATCATGCTCTGACACTGACTCCACCCAAGTTTCAGCGACAGGAAAAAGATTTGACAATCGCGACAAATCGACAAGATTTGAAAATCGCGTAAATCGAGGTATTACTGTATAACTCTAGAGCAGGGGTGGCGAACCTTTATGGATCGACGTGCCATTTTTTTCTACAGAAGTGTTAAGTGAGGTATAGAGTGCCTTCAAATAATTTTGACTTGTAATTATTGGAAAATAATAAAACTAAGTACTAACAAAGCAACTATTTACTACGAAAAAGCAATTAATCTAATTTTCTAAGCAATTAATTATTTTTGCTGTGGTTCACATTATTTGACAAGAAGGTTTGTGATTTGTTTCAAAATACCGTTTTATAAACGATGTTTCTGCATACCACTATTCCAGAACATAAAACACACACCGCTTTGTCTTTTTTACTAATAATGCTATGTTTCTCGGTACACCAAATTTGAAATTCTTTGTTACACTCATTATCTTGCACTTTTTGTTCTTTTCTGAACCAGCCATGTTAAATAACAGATAAAAATCGTAAATATAACACAAATAAACTTTAAAATACAGTTTTGTCAATGGAATTGACTATGCTATGCGTAGACAGACTTTACATCATAAGCAATTGTAGTCTACGACTTAACTAAGGCAAGACATTTTAAGAGTGTACTCCCCGTCGCCCGGTGACCGATCACACACGTTTGTTCAGAATACTTCATAGTAAACTTTGAAATTTTGAAATAAAATGCAAATCATTTCGATCACTGGCGTGCCAAAAACATTGTGATACGTGCCGTCAATGGCACGCGTGCCACTGGTTCACCATTCTTGCTCTAGAGTATATATTTTATGAATCATTAAAAAAAGTTTACAATTTTTATTTTTATATAATCCTGTGTTTTTTACGTACATTACTTCTTGCGTGAATTTTGAGACACACTGTAAGAGCATTTTTCGTTACATAGCCTTTCCTTTACCATGAAACGTTTTAAAGCTTTTCTTGAATTAATAGAGAAATTGATACTTATTTCTAAAGAGGAAAGAAACTTCCTTTCAATACTTCGTTCTAGTACTTATAATTAAACAAATATATTTTCATTAATGCATAAAAATACAAATGTTGCAATGGTAATCAACAGTAGATCATTTGAAACAGCTCTAAAACTGTTTAAAAAACAATTTTCAAGCTAAATAAATTATTGTTTACCTTAAATTACTTTTATCTGTTTAGTTTAAAGGAACAGAGAGCGATTCAATTGACAAAAATCGGTCAAAAAATCAAATCTAAATTTTTTAGCTTATGTTATTTTTTGTATACTTTTCTCTATAGCCTCACAAAATTTGAAAGCTCTAAACTTAAGAAACGCAGAATTATGATAGCTTTTACGTTCGTTTTTATTCACATCCCTTCAGCTAATCAAAACTTTAAACGGATTTATCTCAGAAAGATAAAATTACTAGTTTTTCTTCATTTAAAATGTTAAGGCTTTTTTTATATTGTGCCTAAAGCTTTGAATATTTTTTAACTATTTCTAATAGTACATGCAACAAAAGTTGGTATGCATTTTTGAATGAAAGCAATACTAATTTTTTTTAAAAGTAATTTAATTTAGAATTTATACATTTTTTAAGGAATTTTCAATAATCATTCATAAAAAGAAGTATTGTACAAATATCAATAATGTTATCGCAAAACCCATACCAACTTTTGTTATACATAGTTTGACGCACTTGTAAATCAAATTTCATACGTGTACATAAATTTTTATAAGAGGAGTAGTACTTTTTAAAAAATCACTTCACAAATTTTAAGTTTTTTCCTTAAAAAATTAAATGGCTAGCTTTTTATGAAATTTTGAGAACAAAATCTGTTTTAAATAGTATACACACATAGGAGGCAACTAAAAAAATTGAAATTCCTTAAATCAAAAATGTTTGCTTAAATCGTACCATATCCCCTTAAACGACTTTTTTTACGATTTTTATGTTTACATTAATCGTCTGCACTTTTACAAAAAAAAGTTGAATTTATCTGTTCTACTAGTGATAAATATAACACAAACATCTTCAAAACTAGACTTTTTAGTTATCAGTTTATTTATAGAAGCACCACATTTTGTTCGCCATAAAAGAACACGTTTATGCAATATGATTCCATCATAAAATTTAATAATTTTTGAAATATTATATATGTAATGATTACTCACATACTGAGTACTGAGTCACATGATTACTCACTCACTAACTGTTCCCAATAAAAATTGTTTTCTCAAGGCAGTTAATTATGGAATATTTTAGCTTATATTAAATATTAGTTTTGCATTTTGGAAGGATTCGTATTAATTTCTTCCATTCTAGTTATTTCACAGAAATTGGAATTAAATTTTATTAATTAAACTTAAAATAAAACCATAACAAAACTGAATAATCAACAAAATAAAACCTAATCCGAAACGAAAGCCAAATAAGAAAAATAATGATAAAAAATTGAAAACAATAAAATAATATTATTAATAAGTCATCTATATGTACTAATTTATAAATTCTATGTCACAATTTAATTTTGTCTCAATTCAAGGTGATTGATCATAGAAACAAGGTAATAGAGCAGTACTTCTCAAACTTTCAATATTGGTGACCCAATGGATTAAATTCATGATGGTCACATGATAACGGCAATCACGTGTTTCCCATTGATTAAAAATTGACATACTTCGTTGTTCAACGTGTAAAGTTTAGATAACATTTAAAATTTGATGATTGGGTAAAGAGTTCACGTGCTAAAGTTCTTCAAACAGTTTTCAAAATTAAAAAAAAATACTTACATTATACGAATACTTTTAAATTAAGTGTATTTTGTTTAACTATGTGCATTATTATATCGTTGACAAATATGTACTTTCTAAAAGAAAGTTCCTGCAAAAAGCAAACGTTGGCAACAGTAAAAAGCACATCAACTAATTGGCTGGAAACGAGTGATTATATTTATGATATAATTATGACGTCTCATTAATTTATGAACTGATTGGCCGAAAACACGTGGCTCAGTTATCATGTGACTAATGACGTCACATGAATTTAGTCCATTTTCAATCATGGTTCTCATCGCCCTAGAAGAATACAAAACCCATTTCTTTTTGGTCCTGGCAACCTATTCTCTTGCCGACTATATATAAGAACTTCTCTGTCCTTAATTCCAGGGAAAGCGCACATACACCGTCTAAAAACATTGGGAAGGTATTTAGCCCCCAAAGTAAGGGAGATTCGTATTGTTGATGCCTCAAAATTATCTGAAATGAGCTGAAGCACAGTAGTACTTCTCCCTCTTTGGTTCGAAACAGCTAGGAAATGATCTTGTGTAGGTGTTCTGACCTGTAGTCATCCTGGAACATCTCTTCAATGCACAAAACCTTCAAATTTAAACTAATCCTACAATTTTAGACCACACTGTGTACACATTGAGACATCTAACATAAATTTATGACATCTCTATTTCCATACATCCTAACCACCCACTTTCTGAACTAATCATGCAAACAAACGACTTCTCCTAGACACTGCTAGGCTCTCATTAATATTGCGAGTCTAGCAATGCCTGAATGTCAACAATCCTGCCCAAAATATACACGATGGTTCATAAGATTAATATTTATAAACATTTTTTCCTACTCCTATATAAGTTTCAAATTCATTAAAAGAAAAGTGGTGATTGTGTGTGTATCGAATTTGTATAATTCTTTTAGTATGTTACAATTAATCATTAAAACTGGGAGTGTTGTTGTTACTGCCATTTTTATTACAGTGATTTTCGAAAAATATGTCGTACCATAACTTTTGGAGGCCAGCGAATTTTTCCTAAGTAGAAAATCGAGTTATGTTTCAAAAGGTTTCAGATTTGTTAGTACATATTTTTCTCATTTTATGTATCATTCAAATTCTTTTAAGAAGTTAATTTTAATGAGAAGAATCATTATAATTATTTTTGAATATCTCATTTGGATAAATTAAACACTAAAAAACTACACACAAAGCTAAAGTTTAAAAAATTTTTAGTTTCTGATTAACCATTTTCTTAAAATGTAATACTTATTTACCTGCTGAAACCCACGCAATTTATTAGTTATTTATTAGTAGTAGAAGCAATAGAATGCTAAAGGGAATTAAATCAGGAAAAAACAAATGTTATATGCACTGCTCGCTCAGAAAAATTTGGGGAGCACATTGATTTAACGAAATTACGCAAATATTTCTACTGATAACTAACGCAAAACAAAACATTCATTGTCTAAAATGTTGGAAACAACAGAAGAAAATTTCATATACAAATCAACGTACACGAGGTCAAAAACCGGGGGAGAAAGAAAATAAGAGCAAATATCGTGATTTTCGTAGGAGCTGTTGTTTTTCGTTATCTCAGTGGAAAAATTCAACATTTGGGCTGTTCTGTTGTGAAAAAGGGGCTGGAAAATCTCACAACAACGTGATCTATCGGAATCCATGGCTTGGTGTATAATCTGGAGACTGTAATCCGGACAAATACAAAGAACTGTAGTGGATACTGTTGGAATGGCAATAAGTGTCATAGTAAGACAGTGGAATCGATTCTAAGAAACAGGACCTGTTCGACGTCGGCTAGGACAAGGTTGTCCATGGGTAACCACTGCAAATAATGATCATATCCTGTAAACAGATCGTCAAGATAGAATAATCAATACTACTTGAATTCAAAGGCAGAGTTTCTTTTGGCAACAAGGCGAAAGGTCTCAAGCGAAACAATCCGAAATCGGCATCATGCGGGTAGTCTGCATGCATGTAGGTCAGTGTGTATTCGTTGACAGCAAGATACCATGCGACTCGAAGACATTTGGCTGCTGAACATTGATATTGAATTCAAAGTGATTGGAGTGGAGTGCTTCTAGCGGATGAGTCCGGATTCAGTTTAGAGTATGAAGCAAGACGTGTTTTGGAATGTCGAAAAAAGGGCACTTGAAATAACTCAATATTCGTTCAGGAAAGATCCCATTACAGACTCGGTGGTTTGAAGGTATGAGTTAGTATCAGCATAGGTGAACGTACTAACTTGAATATCGTACGGAATTGCAAGGCCCATGTTGTACTTTACGCTGTAGCCGTTGGTGTTCCCTTTCATTTAATGCAAGATAATATCAGAAATCCTACAGCTCATCTTGTGCAAAACTTTTTTTGAAGCTGAAACAATACAGCGAATTGAATTGCCAGCATGTTCTCCAGACCTAAACCTGATCCAGCATACTTGGGGCTCATTCAGACGATATATTCAGCTAGATCATTGCCTTCGCTTATTGTCTTAGATATGGAATTTTCACTCCATGAAGAGTGGAACAGTGTTCTCACCGATATCCTCATCACATCCATGCTAAACAGCTGCACCGTAGTTTAGACAGTTCGTTGGAGCCACATACCACATTAAACATCCTGTATCAGTTTTAAACCATCATTTTTTTTTGTCATTTACATGTTACCAGATTGTTGACCTGAAGCATCATTTCATGTTCATTATACCATTCCAAAGAATTAAAGTTCCCATGCAATTGTTTTTGCTTCTTTTTTTATCTGTATTGATCTTTGTTACACCTACACTCTCCATTTCATGCCCCTGCATGACTTATCATGCAATGATTTCTTCACTTTTTTGCTTGCTAGCCTAGTTTTTTTTTAAAGCAGTTTACAAAGTGATTCAAAAATAGTGTAAAATGTTAACAAAAGGAGACAAATAAATGTACTTGTTGAGAATTAAACTAAAAAAATAAAAATTTGGAAAATATAAAATCCGAGGATAACTATGCAATGAAGTAAATAAATAGGCTTGTATAAAAAAAATTAGAGCATGTTAAATTATGTACAAACAGAACAAAGTACAAAATGTCATTTCTTTTCTATTGGTAAAAAATGTGAATTAAAACAATCCCTCTTCTAAAAGTATAACTAACGGGTTCTTATTAGAGTATATGTTTTAAGAAACACTGCACAAAATCATAAACATATCTTCAAAGGAATAATTTCAATTTTTTCTTTATTGTACAAACTGAGGATAATAAAGGCATTACAAATACAAATGTTTTTGGAACCAGATAAGCCTATTTTCAACTCAAATGTATTTTACTTTCGATATACTTTATTCTTAACGGAAGAAAAAAATAGCTTTCAAGAACATTATTTCCCATGAAGAAAAATATAGCTAAATAAACATTAATTCTATTAACGGAAAAAGAATCATATATTTCTTTGGAGTAATGAACTATTACTTCTGACTTCAAGTTAGATGCATTTAAGTTTATGACTTTCATATTTTTTTTCTTTTAACCAGCTTTCCTATGCCATTTTTCTTTCTTCTTTGTAAATAAAATAATCTGTTCAAATGCATTAGAGATATAGACTCTCTACTTTCTAAAACATGGTATTGAAAATTATGTCCATTTTCAACTAAGACAGAACAAACAACAATTTAGTTCTCCTTTTGAAAAAGTTCTTATTTTTTTCTTCTCCACATATATTAATCTTCTGAAATTATATAATATATATACTAGAAATTACATTAATATTTCTGCAGATAGTGATATTCATGAAATATAGTGTTTCGTTGATTAAATTATACCATATATTTATGCAATGTTTTGAAGAAAAAGGTTATTACACTCAGCGGAATTTCAGAAAATTACAATCTATTCACTTTTAACTAAAATATACATAAAAATTTTAAATAAGCAGTTCATCTTTTTTATAACTTCGTGTATAGATTAAAATTTATATCATTGTAAAGCTTTCACATACATATACATATTGGTCGCTTTTAAGATACAGGAGTTTTATATATATATATATATAGGATACAAGTATATTTCAATTAAATTTTGCCCAGGTAACCTAAAAAGTCTCAGTTTACTAACACACAGTAAGATTTAAAATAATTCTTTTATAAACTAAGTAATATTATACTCTCAGTTTAAGTAATAAAACAAATCACACACAGTTGTATCAGTCATTAATATTAAGCAATCATTCTGCTTATATCATGTCTCAACTTAAAATGATCAAAATAAGACTTTTATAAGTTCTAAAAAAAAAATCGAAAAAAACGAAAAATAAATCCATCTACCCTATATAGTCTTATATTTGTTTCAGATAATACATATAGGACAGAGAATATTTTGTTTTTCATGCAAAGCAATTTGAATTTATGCATGTCCAAAAGTGTAATTTATTTACAAATACACACACAAACATTAACGTTTGTCAAATACAAATATATCTTATTTTAAAACATTGCCATAATACTCATTACAATTCGCATCACTGAGGAAAATCATCCATCTAGATTTCGAATATTCTTCTAGAGAATATTTAAACTATATAAAGAAAATATTTGAATATTAACAAATATTTGAATGTTAAGTTTATTTACTTTAATACTTGAATATAGTTGGGATTAGAAAATGTTTGAATATTGTACTAATAACTAAACGCTTTTTTCTTCTATAAGTATTCTATTCAGAGATTGTCTTCAAAAACTCAGGAAAAATGTTTATCGAAACCAAATCCTCTTACACTCTTCTTACCATTTAATTTTCTAGACTATTGATGGGGCTGCGGTAGCCAAGTGGTCAAGGTATCGGATCATGGCAGGCATGTCATGAGTTCGAGCCAGTACCACTAAAGACCCACCGTGTAGGCAGCAATGCGTTAAATCTGTCGAGAGCTGAAACCTTATCCTCTCGTTGGTGGTGTGGTAGTTAGGAGGAATGCCAGCTCAGGTGTTGTTGTCACGTCACTTGACCATGGTTCAAATTACGTGGTCGCTTCTCCAAAGCCTCGTGGCAGCTGGTGTACGACGTTAATGATACGCTCCATACAGACTGATGACTGAAGCTATAGTACCCAGAACGGCTGTAGGAAAGCGCCTGGCTGAAGGACATTTGAGATCACGGCTCCCATTACCCGTCCTGCACTTCAACGCCTCCGTTTGAATTGGTGCGCTCACGAGGAAACTGGACTGCAGCGGAATGGAATCAGGTCGTCTTTAGCGACGAATCAGATTCAATCTCAGCAGTGATGACAATCGTGTTCTTTGGCCAGGAACCCGTGGAGAACGCCTCGATGCGCTTTGCTTTACGGCGGCACACCGCTCCCACACCCCACAGCTGGTGTGATGGCATGTGGTGCGTACTTACAATACACAGTCACCTTAGTATTGATTCATTATTGGCACCATGACAGCCCAGCGATATGTCCATGACATCCTGCAACCATGGTGCACCCATGCAATGGCTCCCAGGAGCCATTTTTCAATAAGACAATGCTCAGCCTCACACGGCAAGTGTCCACAAGACTGTCTCCCGCTCTGTTACTACCCTTCCCCTTGGCCTGCCGATCCCCAGATTTGTCTCCAATCTAGCATATATGGGATTATTTGGGAAGGCAAGTTGAGCATCTCGAGTTACTGAACGAACTAGAAGCAAGGGTTCAGTAAATATGGAACGAAATGTCTCAAGACATCATACAGAACTTGTATGTCTCAATTCCCGCTCGTATCTCATCGTGCATTCGCGCTATAGAGAGGATTCAACAGGGTATTAAATCCTCCATTCTTTTGCCTTTTTCTCAAATAAATGAACCTTTTTCTTTGATTTTCTTAATCATTTTCTTATATAAAAAGTAGTCATTACGTACGTAAAATTTCGTTTAATTTTGACAACTCCTTTTTGGTGCGCTATTTTTTTTTTTTTTTTTTTTGTTCATGATGTATTATTTCCTTTTAAATTTGTTATGCAATTAAACCTCAAGCGTCTTTTGCAATACACGTTGTACTGAATACCGAAATTATTAATCCTTCTCAAAGCCACGATCATCAATTATCAAATATATTTGTGTCTTGTATCCGAATTTTACTCCATCAATCTGAAATATCTGCAGCATATCTGGTTGATGAATTTGTTTATTTTAAGGCTTGTTTTATTATAAAGAGCATCTTGAAAAATATTGCTAAGACTTTGATTTTGATCAGGTCTTTCTTCCGGTTAAAACGTTAGACAGACAGATATATATATACAGAGATAAATAGATATGGATATATATATATATATATATATAAAAATAGAAATAGATACATATGTTAGATATACAGAGATATATATATATATACATGCGAGCGTGCGTGTGTAGTATACAGAGAGAGACAGATAGATATAGAATCTATAGATATATAGTTGTAGATAATGATATAAATACATATAGGAAGATATATTTACAGATATATGGATATAGATATAGTTGTAGATAATGATATAAATACATATAGGAAGATATATTTACAGATATATAGATATAGATATAATTTCATATAAAAAGATATTTTTACAGATATATATATATAGATATAAATATAGAGAGATATAAATATATACGTAAAAAAAGCATCAATATTACTCCCAACAAAATCTACAGTGTGATCCTTTTTTATGTGTTAGGTATATCAAAAAAGATTAAATTGTTTACCATCTAGACTTTGAGAGTTTTTGATTTTGAAATGCAGTAAACGTATTCATTCTGAATACTATTCAAAAAAGAATTTAGAAAGCTATTTATTCAAGAGATTCCGCTATCTTTTATTTAAGAAAAATCTCTAACAAAAGCTCAGTACATATAAATCCAGTAAAATTGTGGACCTACATATTCAGTGGTTTTTCCAAAAATATAAACTTTGTACATAAAGCAGAGAAAGTCCAAAGTTTTATTCAGACTCAAGCGTTAAAAATAAAAGGTTTCAAAAAAGGGCCAGAATCCGCTTTACCTATTTCTATGAGGCAGTTTGAAGAGGATTTAGCCGTAAATCGCTAAATCAGCCGCATAATCTACCTTTTGAACAGCTAAAATTCGAATAACTATGCCAAATGGAGCCTCACAATCTCTAGAGAAAATTGAACTTTTTTTTTATTCGTCTTAGCACCAATGGACAGAAAAAGGAAGAAAAAAAATTCCTTAGCTTTAAAGCACTTTTGAAAGAGAAAAACCCAGGCTTATTTTCCTTTAATTTTTTTTTCGGGAATATTTTTAGTGTAAATAAAAAGGAAACTCAAGCTAAAATATCTCGCATCGGTTTATTTAATCCGAGCTGAATTTTAAGCACTTTTTATTTTAAATTACTATAATGTTTTCGTAACCTGAACATTTCGTTAATTATCTCGAAAAATGCGTTGTGAATAATTATGCATCTTAAAAAAAGTTTTCAAAACATTAAAATGAGAAGTTCTTAGCTCATTAAAAAAAGAAGAAGCAATTCTTTTCACTTTTACTCATAATTAAAGGAATATTTACTTTGCTTGTGTGTGTACGGTTGTACTTAAAGATGTTTACAAAACTGCCTAGATAAAGTATATGAAGAAGATAAATATGTATATACATAAACTATGTGCTTCCATAATGAAATATTATAGGCATTAGAAGTTATTTCCTTTCAGAATAGAATCATTATATTCCCTATTAGAAATTAACTAATTTCAGAAGAGAATAATTATTCCTTATTTGAAGCTACCTTATTTTAGAAGAGCATTATTATTCCTTATTAGAAATTACTTTATGTTAGACACTAAGAAGAAAATATTTCAGATGACGTGATATAAGAAAAATTACAAAACATTTGTTAAACGCCAATTATGAACAAAAATAAATAAAGAGATATCCATAAAAATTTACATTTAGAGAAAAAGCATCTGCTGTAAAAGTTATTGCTTAATATCTCAATATAATTATATGGAATATAATACATATGTCTCAAAATGCTGTTTTTGAAACTATTTCTCTTCTACAAAAAAAAATAAAATTTCATAATGGCCATATGTGAAGTATTTATTAAAATATCATAATAGTCAATTATATACGAATAGAGTAATAGATACAGATATATTTAAAACTTTAACTTATGCTATGTTTAGAAATCTTATTCTTTATTTTTAGTACAAAAATCTTAAGTTACTTAGATCAAATAGTACCGCAAAATCCAGCGTATAACGCACACCGGTGTATAACGCGCCCCTATACTTTTAAGCTGAATTTTTAATTTTAAGGTATATACGCCGTATAACGCGCCCCCCTTTTTTTACGAAGAAACCTGAAATGTGTATATCTAATACTCTTATTGGGGGTTGCGGTAATCAAAAATTTAAGAACAACTGCACTATTACATTATCCCGTTCATCACCATGATCACATATATGTGATCACGCGTTTATCCCTCCACTGTATCATATATGTGATTGAGCTTCCCCTGCTCGCAGGCCCATGATCACAGCAGGCACGTATTTATATTAATTTTTACAAGCACTAGATGGCGGTTAAAAACAGGGTTTGTTTTTCGAATAATGTTTCCTAACACTTTGAACTTCAATATGTGCTCTCCATATTTTTTTTTTCAATTAGATCCGAGATATTTATGAATATAAACAACTGCGCATGTTTAGATTTTTCGAGAGAATCGGACATTTAAAGGTTCGTGATCTATTGCTCAATGGATTTATGTTAATATTTTGAAGTTGGTTTAGTTTTCTAATATTTTCTATATTCGTATGCAAATGTATGGGATTTTTGTCAATTTTTTTGAAAGTGTATGTATTTTTTTTATTAAAATAAAAATATTTTCTTTAAAATTCGCAATTTTTTTTTTAAATATAGAGAAAATTTTTATACTCCATGTTCAAATATTATCAGTGATAGTAAATTGTAAGTGTGTGTGTGTGTGTGTGTGTGTGTGTGTGTGTGTGTGTGTGTGTGTGTGTGTGTGTGTGTGTGTTGTGTGTGTGTGTGTGTGTTGTGTGTGTGTGTGTGTGTGTGTGTGTGTGTGTGTGTGTGTGTGTGTGTGTGTGTGTGTGTGTGTGTGTGTGTGTGTGTGTGTGTGTGTGTGATGTGTGTGTGTGTGTGTGTGTGTGTGTGTGTGTGTGTGTGTGTGTGTGTGTGTGTGTGTGTGTGTGTGTGTGTGTGTGTGTGTGTGTGTGTGTGTGTGTGTGTGTGTGTGATTACATTTAAAACTTCATAAGAATGAAATTAGGCTTAGCAGGGGGAAAGTCACCCGGCACCCGGTCCCGTGAGTGCGTATCCTCTCCGAACATACGCCTGAGGAAGCGCTTCTTTCTCCTTCCGCTGGTCCTAAAAAGGGTTACATGAGAGTGAGTATTATATGCACACTTATAATTTATATTTTGATACTACCTTTCATCAAATACTCTTTAAGCCTAAGCTCCGTTTTTAACCCTAAGCTACTTTTAATAAAACTGTTTTCTAAGGCGCGTTATATTCATAATGTAACTAATATTTGAATGTCGATTATGTAAGTAGATAAAAAATGGAAAGATATATATATATATATATATATATATATATATATATATAATATACTTGCATATCAGTACTTACATATGCAATATTAATGCAGGAGAATGACCTGAAAAATTGTTAAGCTTATATTTGTCTTTAACACCTCATGTATTGAACTGCACCATAGTAATTGTTTATTGTTTCCCCTTCTTTTAAACTCTTTATATTTTTTTTATCTTCATTATCACAAAAAAAGCAAAACGATGCAGTGATTTTATTTTAATTAAGCATATTAATGACATATTAAATAATTAACCTGAGCCCAAGAAATCTTATTTAATGTGTTTTTATTATTTAAGAACTTAATCTCCTAACTATTTTTACTCTCATTCAAAAAGAATGTATTTCTTTTTTCAAAAGTGATGAAAAGCATTTTTTCAGAAAAATTTTCTTAAAGAAGAAATAATAAACGCAAAAATTAATTAGCTTTAGCAGCTGTTTTTTTTATATAAATTTCTAAAAAGAACGAAGAAGAACGTTTTGAATGCGACTGCATTCAAAATTTAAATAGTTGTATTATGTGTAGTTTCTATTCAGAATCTGCAATTACTAGAATACGGTTCTTTAAAAATATTTCTAACGTGATTCAATAATAAATACTCTTCGTTAAAAACGCAAAAGCGATTGTTTCAAAAAAAATTCTAGTAAAGGCAGCATTGAAGCATAACTAAAGAAAAGAGCTTCAAAAATTTAGAAGCAAAAAACTCCCCAGACATTTTTGTAATTTTCGCATTTTATACAAAAAGGCTTCTTACTCCATTTTAACATCGAAGGAAATAATTAAAAATGCTCTTTCTGAAATGACTATCTTTTGAAAGTTATTCTTTTCTATCTTCAAAAAAAACAAGCAAAAAAAATCATTAATCTTATAAAAAAAAACATGACTACAAATTCAAATGTAAAAAATGACGTTTTGAAATAAAGAAAAATTCCTTTGAGATCTTTTGATGTATGAAATATTTAGCAATATTATATTTTAAAACGAATAATTGTTTTGACTTTAAGAGAATATGCAATTATTTACAAATTGAACAACCTGATTTTAAATGATGAAACTCCTTAAGTGCTTATTAAAACAATGCTGATTTATTTATTTATTTATTTTTTTTGGATATAGAACTTATAAGAATGTAAGTATTCAGTTCATATAACATTTATCCTTTTTAAGTTGATTCAAAATTAGTGAGAAACATTTGATTCCCAAAGCACTTTTAAAAAGAATTAATTGTTTTAGAAATACTATTCTTAAATTTTTCTGTGCTTTTTAAAAAATTGGTATAATTAAGAAAGAATTAGTTTAAATATATATATATATATATATAATCCATAAATATATACAAATAGCTATAAAACCTAAGTATAAGTAGTCAAAAGAGTAGGAAATATTAGCCTTAGTAGTACAATAGAAAACTCCTGGCTGTAAGAACCAAGATTGCAGGTTTAAACAAAGTTTTGGGGCTAGCCAACCTTCCCCTGTTGTCTATACTCTGAGCAATTAGGAAAGGAAGGAATAATATTAGGAGAATTATATATATATTTATAGTCTTATTCTCTACAAACAAGAGGTAACATCCAACAAACACATTCGAAAAACACATAGACAGTAGGAAAATCACACAATGAAGGACACATAAGCAACCGAGATTAAAAATTATAAAATGGATGCTGCAGTATTATAAACATTGCTGACTTAGGACAGATAATATATAAAATAATTTATATAAAAGTGGGGTTGAACAGGTTTTTTGGCCAGCCAACTCTTTCCCCCTTTATGTAAATAATATTTAGCAAAAACCTATTGAAAGTAATGGATAGGAATATCTAAATCCATTACAAGATAATCCATTACAACATATATGATAATCAATAATATATATATAATATATATATATTTACTGATAATTACTGATCAAAAACATTTTTCATTGTTGTTTGGATCACATGAATACCCTTTTAACTTCTTAAGAACTTATATTCATCACAAATATATTAATCGTCTTGCTACTTCTAATTCCAAATCCACCACACAAATAGGATTTCAAAGTCAGCATGTTAGTGGTCTTTTGTGAAGATTATATCACTAACACTCTATCACGTTTACATCTTTTCCACACATCTTGAACATCTTACCGACACCAACCAAATTAGAGCCTAGCAAATTTACATTTTTTGGGAATCAACCAATTCAAAGCCTACCAAACTTGATTGTATCTCTCTTGGGTATCTATCGATGCTGGCTAGTGTAAAAGGTAGTTCAAAGACACGTTCAAAGTTACCCAAGACTCTTGATTCTCTTGGAAAAAAATTTGTAAGTAGGAAAATTTCGTTTGATTTTTTTTTGCGTAATTGTTTTGGGAATTTTTCTGCCTTAAAAATTTGGGAGAATTTTTTTTCAGAATAGTAGTCAGTGGTTTAACATACTTTCTTCGGGGTTTTTTATATATTTTTGAATTTTTGTTTATTTCTTTATAAAACTTTGAATTTTTGCTTATTTTTTTTTGGTTTTCCTACCGAGTTTCCCAAAAGGGAAGGTTGGCGCCTTCAAACTAGTTTAACCCCTTATTCGGTCCAAAAAACTATTGGAATTCTAGTCTTCTTTTGTTTTGCTTTTATTTTTTTTATTACGTTATTTCTTGTTATGTTCCTTATCTATTATTTCTGGTTTTTAATATATTATACAAATTTCTTTCATATATATATATACATATATATATATATAACTATCATATATTTGGATAGTTGATGTAAATATGGCTGTATTAATGAGGCATCCTTTTTGTAGGGCGTACTCCAAATTATTTTACATTTAAACCGACACACACATTGAACACAAAATAAAAATAAAAAAATGACACATGCGCGTTTTAGATGATGAAGACAAGAAGTGATGAGAATTTTCCAGATATGTTCGGTATTTATACAAATGGCAACCGGAAGCTCAAAAATTCACATGACTTCATAGGACGTCTCTGATTTTTATTCCAATGAATTTTCTATGCAATATTTAAGGTTTTTATGTATATGTTACCGTTAAGGTGTATAATTCAGTTATTTTATAGATTAACTTAGGTATTTCATGAAATTACTAGACAAGTCACTTAAAGTATATAATACATGAAAAACTACATACTTTACATCGCTATTCTATGAAATAACTAATGATATATCGCTAAAGAGAAAAATAAACCATTTCAATGTTATTTTATAAAATAATTGATTATAAATAGCTAAAATTCAAAAAATATTTTTTTATCCTTATTTTTTTGCGGTTGTTTAAATTGAAAATAAAAAGGAAAAAGCAGATGATATAATGTCTAGCTCCATTTTGTTTTAACATTGGTTAAACAGAACCGAAAAAAATAATATGTGTGTTGTAGAAATAGTTATATTTAATTATTTTTAAAAAATACATGCTGGGAAGTGAAACTATTGCTTCATAAAAACGTTTTAAAAATTTTTTAAAAACATAAATATTAAAAAATAAAATTTTAAATTTTAAAATTTTTTAGGGAAATCCCCCTTTATTTTTTTTTTTCATTATCTTTTAGATTTGGGGATGACACTTTGAATTACTTTGGGGGGTTTTTTTGGGGAAAAAGCATATTTTTTACTTTACACTTTTTTACATGGGGTCAATAATGTAAGAGGGTTGTTAGGTTACTATATTGTGACCTCAGCAAATTTTTGGGGCTGCGGTACCCCGGGGGTTTAAAGTATCGGATCATGGCGGGGCATTGAGTTCGAGCCCTATACCCAAAGACCCCCCGTTAGGGCACCCGTCCGTTAAATCTGTCAAAAGGGGCCCCCCACGTCCTCCCGTTGGTGTGGGTGGTAGTTGGGGGGGGGGGGTCCCAGCTCAGGTGTTCCACGTCATTGACCGGGGTTTTAAAAATTCGTGGTCCGCCCCAAAAAGCCCTCGTGTAGCTGAATAGTGGGGCGTTAATATTCACCCCACTAAAAGCAAATAGTTATGCCGAATCCGCTGTCTTCTATACAAAATTTTATATATTCCTCTACTATTTAAAGACCCTAAATTGGGCACGTTTTTTCCTTTTTAAAAAAAGGGCAGTTGGGGTTGGGAAGCATTTTTTTTCTTTTCCTTTATACTTTCTCTCCTTGTAAAGATGGTTTTTGCCCATATAATTTGATTAAGAGCGCAGATATTTTTCTTTCCTAGATTAATTATCTTCATTCTGCGACATAAGAAAAAAGGTCTTTTAAAAATAGTGCCATGGTCTTATATATTTTGTTAAATTTTGTCAGCATTTGGATTTTAAAAAAACCCTGTAAATACATTGGAAACATTAAGGAAATTGTACGATGATTCTATTATGCGAAGTTCAAGATGTAGCACGAGTGGTATCAACTTTTTAAGGAAAGCTGAGAATTCGCTGTCAAGAAAAAATAATAGTGTAGGTACTATATTTTATTTTTTAAAAAAAAATTTTTATTAAAAATTATTCCCGGCCGGGTTTTTAGAACTGAACCCGGGGCCTTTCCCGGAAACGTTTTTTCAAACTGTGGGGCGCACCGCCCTCGGGGCGTGATAACTGTGAGGGACGCGAGGGAAATTTTAAAAAAGGGCGAAAAAAAAAGATTATTCAAAAAAATTTTTAATTTACTGAAAGTAAACAAACAAAAATATTTTATATAATAAAATATAAAATACACATTTAAAGCATATAATACATTTTAAATGTCTTATAAATGTAGTATTTTCATCAGTACTTTTACAATGTATTTTATTATTGATTTTTAAAATTTTACTAATTTAAAAACAAATTTTGATAATTACCAGTGACCCCATGGGCTTGTATTAAAAACTTATCTTGATAATTTGTACGGTTTTTTAATTAATTCCTTAAACTGCCCTTTAAAATTTTTAAAGATTTGCTCCCCAATGTCCCCTTTACCACGTAGAAGCGTAAATTGATGGGGGTTGGGGGAAAGGAAATAAATAAGCAAATCCTCTGAAATAAGTGAATCCTTCAAAAACATTTTGTCAAGGCCTTTTTTGTATTAAAAGCCTTCGGAAAAATTTTTGGTAGCAGTGCCGAAAATATCGTAGTTCGTAAGCTATATATACGCCCAGAAAATTAATCCTTGGTGAGAAAGACGTTTATATAAATCGGTGGCACAAAAGAGATTAAATTCGTATTGTATTTTTTGTGTCAAATATTATTATTGAATTCAATACATTGTTGTTTTTGGGGGGGGGCGCGTTTGATGATTGAATATGGGTACAAATTTTAAAAGCTTTAAACCGCCTGACATTTTACGTTGTTTCCTTGAATGTGACGTTATTATTGGACGTTGAATGTGCCATAATGAGTAGTGGTACTTTATGCATGACAACGCTCCTGCCCCTTTTTAAGTAGTCGCATGTATTTATTTTTAAACTAAAACTGAAATGCTTCCCCATCCGACATTTTCACTAGATATAGTTCCACCAGAATGTGGGATTTTTATTTATTTCCACTAAAATTTAAAAAAATATATACGGGGACTTAATTTTATACTTTCAGTTTGTAATAAAACAACATCGCAGGAGGCCTTACGGATAGTAATAAAAAACCTTGCTTAGAACTATATACTTTTAGAGGTTTCAAAAGGATTAGAAAAGTATATTTTCACAATAATAGAATTATTTTGAATATGGATTTATGTCAGCAGTTAAAGGGGGTTGGAAACTTGTCTCTCTCTCTCTCTCTAATGACAATGTTAAATTGGCTGTTTTCTACCCAAAATCTGTTATATGTCCCGGAAATTTTCAACAATTAAAGTACATTTTTTCTCATTTATTGAAATGGCTTTTAGCTCATTTGAATTTTATAAAAAGAAAAAATTTTTAAAAACATAGTGAAATTTGACCCATTTTTCACATAAAAAAAATTTGTAAAAAATAAATGTTCGAGTTTTATACAAAAAGCTTATTTAAGTTTTTTTAGCTATTATTATAAATATATCATAAAACATTTACATACCTGTGAACAGCAGTTTCTCAGAAAAGGTGCATCGAACATCAAAATTTACATTTTGAAATAAATTGATTTTAATGTATACAGTGAGGCTTCTAATCGGCTAGGAAATAAAAAAACAAAAAGCTCAATTTACAATAAAAGATAAATGTTTTGGTTCATATCAGACGTTCAACTTTTAAGCAAAAACGAAGTATTTTGATTACATTTTTCGCCATTTAAATGGGCATGGCCCAGTTTCAATGATTATTTAAAAATAGGTTTTAAGGGCTTTTAATTACCCTAAAGATTAAAGTAAAATATTTTTAGAAAGGTTAAAATCTATACAATTTGAAAATGTAAAAATCTCAAATTGTCAAGAAAATAAGATTTTAGCTTTCCAACACACCTTAAAATATTCAGAATCAGAACATTTTTCTAAAGCTCCGAGCTTATATATCTTATCTCGAATTGATATACTTCTTTTGAAAATGTACATCAACCTTAAGAAATGAATATAAACTCCCGGCAAGAAGAATTGCTAAATTTTCTTTTAAATTAGCTATACATTTCAGGTTAGTTTTTGATTAAATATTTTTGGAACTTTTTATTTACCTGTTAATATTATGAATATTCGTAGAATTTGAGATATTCTACATATTCAAGAATCAATGGCATGTGATATTAACTTGTCATTTTACTTCCACTAATGAAAATAAGAATTTTTATTCTATAAACTAAAAGTATTTCAATTAATACCGAGCAACATTTTTAAATACTTTTATTGACTTCTCTTTTTCCTTAAGACTAATTTTTGGAGCACTCAAGTTAACACACGACAACGTTTTTTATAGCTGTAGTAAAACATAAAAAATCTGTAATGAAATGACGTATTTACGATATATATATTTCCTAAATTCCTTCAGAAATAATAAAACCCTTATCTGAAAAGTTACAGATTTCGGAAAAATGGTTGTTGAATCAAATGAAAAGGCGAGTTATTTATGGACTCAAAGTTTCAACAAATATTTCCAAATCTGAAAATATGAAGTTTTTTCACAGTTAAAAAAGGATTTATCCAGTATTTATGGAGCTAAATTGACTTGTTTATTTTTATTTAATGATATGTTTTGTAAGATATCAATTCAGTTTCATTTCTTCTTTTTTGTTGACATCCAACCTTTCTAAGAAATATTTATGACAAGCAAAAATTTCATTTATTTTGAAATATTTATATCTACTTTATCATTTGAAAGGGAGTTTGAGAGTAAATAATCAGAATTGTTTGTTAAAATATAAAGTTCATCCACGTTGGAAAGTAAAATATATATGTTATCGAAATTTAAATGTTGCATGTGGAACGTGTTAAGTTTAAATAAACTTCAGGGAGTTCTTTAAGCAAACACATAATATTTAAATATTGTACTAATATATTTACTTAACTTAGAAGATATGTATAACTGAAATGCATAAAAATGTTTTTGTAGTAAGAAGTATTTTTTAGGGCATAAATTCTGATGATTGATATTTCAACAGCATATTTATTCATATTTATAATGCATTTACTTGTTTATTAATAGTATTTCTGTATTTTGTCAGAAATTTTTTGATATTTATGGATTTTTCGTTTTTTTATTGGAGAATTGTTTCAATTTTGTTTACTTTGCAGAGTTTCCCTTGGAAAGAATCATTATACTTCAGTTCATTGCTATATTCTTTTTTTCCGACAAATGCAAAGAATTTTCTTTTTCTTTTTTAAATGTACAGGGCGTCCCAAAAGTCGTGGTCATACTCTACACAGCCAGATTCCTTGTCGGGAGTACGTAAATACCCAAATGATGCATGGTGATGAATGAATGATGATGCATGATGAGGCTACAGCGCATTTTGTGGTCCTGTACGTAATTGTCTGGATATGGCATACCCCGGTCGCTGATTGGAAGTGTGGAAGTTAAGTTCTATGGTAGTTATGATCCCCAGATCTCTTACCAATGAATTTTTTTTCTTTGCCTACGGGACAATCTTAAAGAATTGGTGAATAGAGACGTAGTGACTACACAGACGTAGTTGCTTGTCTGCATGCTGCTTGTACTTCGATGGACACCACACTGCAACGGCATGTGCATTCATTCATTACACGGCACTCTTTATCCTGCCTCGGAATGTACGGGGACACACTTTGAACATCTATCTTTGTAAATATTTGCAAATACTGCTGCTGATGTGTTCATTGTGACTGTGACGTCACAATTTGGTTTTCGTATTCTTCTCCTAAATTATGGATTGTACAGGTACGGTATTTTGGTCATTTTTATGTACAGTAAAACGTGGTTTATCCGAATCAACTGGGACCGGACACCGTTCGGATACGTGATTATTCGGATAACTGAATGCGATCCATGCAGTATGTGAAACAGAACACTATACGAATATTGAAAATCGTCACATGTTGGAAAAGTACTTAAAGAAAAAGCAAAATAGGTGCAAAATATCGCAATTTTTACCTTTATTTTGGAAAATAATCACTTATTTTTCGCTGTACCATTGTATACCTTCGTTTTTTCGCTGCAAGGTTTCTGATTCTCTTGAGCAGCAGTAGTTGAGTAGGACAGCACTCTGATTGTTGTTCGTACCACTCCATAGCTATCTCTAACGCAGAAAGCACGTCAGCATTTGATGGACCCTTGCTACTTTCGTTGTTGTTGTTGTCATCGTCTTCATCCGTTTCGTCGGATTCTTCTTGCACGGAAGTCACAATCTCGTCCTCATTTAGCATTTGAAATCCATAGTCTTCTGCATCGCATGCAATTTAGGTTTCTACATCCTCTTCGTCGCATTCTTGAAATTCTGGGATAGATTGGTCAGTCAGTATAATCTCCACTTTCTCCCTTCACGAGACGGTTCAATATTTCAATTTTTGTCTCTATGTTCAAGACGTTGCGCTTCCGTTTTGAATTCAACCGCAGCGATTTACAACCCAGCAAGAAACGTATACACCCCTCGCAGAAACAAGCTGACCCACAATATTCGCGCAGATGTTTACCAAATCACACTACTGAAATTTCCCAAATATCCCTGACCTTGGGTTTTCCCGTCACTTTTGGCCTCACATGAAACAACTGCAGAGCATTGAACTGTTCGAAAACGTATTCATATAGAGAACATGTAGTTGACAAAAAAACTGGTTCGGATATTTGACGCTCCGGTTGATTGATTGAATATTAACGTCGCACTCTTCAGCTACACGAGGGCTTTTGGCGACGGACCACGTAATTTTGAACCATGGTCAAGTGACGTGGACGACACCTGAGCTGGCACCCCCTCTCCTAACTACCACACCACACCAACGGGAGGACGTTTCAGCTCTAGACAGATTCAACGTGCATCGCTGCCCTACAGGCGGGTCTTTTGTGGCACTGGGCTCGAACTCGTGACAAGGCAAGCCACGATCCGATTCCAATACCACTCGGCTACCACGGCCACATTTGACGCTCCGAATAATAAGCGTTCGGATAAACGATGTTCTACTGTACTTCCAACGAGGAATAGGGATGAGCAAAGTTTGGGTGCTATTTTTGAGACACTTTGTATATTAGTACAAAAACGTTTTACATTACAATTGTTCATCATTTAAAAAAAAAATTGTGCATTGAATCATAATTTAGAGGCTATAGACTAGATGCAAGAAATGTATTTTACAATGCTATCTAATTCTTCCTTCGATGTTTCTAATCTGCTTACTCTACTGGGTGGTTCTAAATTCATGATACAAACTGTAAAGGTAGGTACAGGACATTGCAACAGTAATTTATTGTACAGGAGCAGAAGCGCACACAGGAATTTTTCAAGGGGGCGTCCGGAGTCGAAAGTTCACCATTCTTGTATCATGTTCCTTTTGATTTTGTTGATTTTCGGGAAAAAAACACAGTAACAAACTAATTATTAAATAAATAATTAGCACTAATTAATAAAATTAATCATTAATAACAAATACTTAATTAAATTTTACATGCTATATACTTAGAATTATAATCAATCGGAAAAATATCAAGGGCTTTGGGGGGAGAGGTATGGACCCCAGGATCCCCCTTGTGTCACGCCACTGTACATGAGTGAATAGATGCAAGTGACGCAGAGAAGCACAAACACAAAAATAAGGGACGAAAAGATAGACAAAGTGTGTTTAACCCTTTATCGACCGACTGTACTTATAAGTACCACTCATTTTAAAATTATATAGAATAACCGTTTTTATGAATACTCTGACGTACTTGGCAGGAATCTTCTTCAAAATTCACTCTTCCAAGAATATATGGCAGTACGGGTTCTATGATAATTATTTTAGCGGTGAAGGCGAATAGTTTTAAGCAGAAATTGCGTTTTCAGCTGATGGTGTTTTCAGCGGATAGCGAAGATTGTCATTTTTGTTCAGAAAAAATAGTTAATGTCAAAAGGTAAGACTCTAATTTTTTTGGTATGTTAATGAAGACATTAGAAAAAAAAACACGATTTGACTATTTATTTTAAGTGGACAGTGTGTGTAATTAATTTTACAGTTGAATATCTTTAATTAATTAATTAGCTCTAACTAATTAAATTTCCCAAAGTTGAGTATTTTGTTTATGTATATCCCTTAGTTTTCAATGTAATGATTCAAAAAAAAAATATTGCATTAAGAAGACACGGTACGATTCAATTGACAAAAATTGGTCAAAAAATCAAATATAATTTTTCTAGCCTAAATTATTCTTTATATACTTTTCTATAATCTCACAAAATTTGAAATCTCTAAACTTACAAAACGCAGAATTATGATAGATTTTACGTTCGTTTTTATTCACATCCCTACCGCAAATCAAAGCTTTGAACTTACTTATCTCAAAAAAATAAATTAACTAGTTTGTCTTCATTTTAAATACTAAAGGCTTTTTTTTCTATTGTGCCTAATGCTTTGAAGTTTTTTTACCTATTGCTAATAGTACATGTAACAAAAGTTGGTATGCATTTTTGAATCAAAGCAATACTTTTTTTAAATATTTAAACTCAGAATTTATACATTTTTTAAGGAATTTTCAATAAGCATTCATAAAATGAAGTATTGTACAAATACCAATCATGTTATTTGCAAAACCAATACCAACTTTTGTTATACATAGCTTGACGTACTTGTAAATCAAATTTCGTGCTTATACGTAAAATTTTGTAGGAGGAGTAGCACTTTAAAATCACAACAAATTTTAAGTTTTTTCCTTAAAAAACTAAATGGCTAGTTTTTTATGAAATTTTGAGCACTAAATCTGTTATACATAATATACACACAAAGGAGGCAGTGAAAAAAATTTGAAAATCCTTAAATTAAAAATTTTTGCGTAAATTGTACCATGTCCCCTTAAAAGAACTGCAGTAAATCATAATGCGGTCGATAAAGGGTTAACGAAAGCATCGTTGACAATCGAAATGTTTTCAATAGCTATGAGAAATTGCGTCCACCAGTAGCGATACAGGCTTGACAGCGTCGATGGAGCAATTGGTGTACACATTCAAAGATGCCAGATATTTCATATACACCTGCAGCAGCTTCGAATATTCGAGCAACGACATCCTCATTTGAGTCAATGGGAGATGCATAAAAAAAAAAGATTATTCAAATGTCCCCATGTACAGCAATTGAGGTTTGATAAATTGGGAGATCGGGTCGGCCAAGGGACTCGTCTACCATGGCCAATCCATCGCGTCCAAAACGTGGCATTTAGGTAAGTAAGTCAGCGTTTCTCAAACTGTGGGGCATGACGACTCTACGAGGGGGCAGCGAGCATATTGAAAAGTCAAAAACAAGATTATTTTAAAAATTATTAATTTACTGAAAGTAAGCAAACAAAATATATTCAGACATAATAAAAATAAAATACACATTTACACTGATATATTACACTTATAAATGTATCAGTGTTACACAATTTTTTTATAATTAATATAACAACACTAAGTTAAGAACAAGTTTAATAATTGCCAGTGACCTCATGGGATTGTCATATATAAAATTATATACAAAAGTTAACACTTATTTTTATAATTTTTTTTACGGATTATAATTAATCTCTTAACTGCCATTAAAATTTACGAGATTCGTTTTCCACTTAGGAGTGCGTATGTGGTGTATTGGGGGGGTGAAGAATAAAGAAGAGCAAATAATCTGAAATAAGTAAATCCTTCGCAAACATTGTCAAGGTCCTTTTACTGCATTCCAAAGCCTTTGGAAAAGTTATATGGACAGCAGTGCAGATAAAAGATCGTATTTAGGAAAGACGTATATATACGTCCGGGGAAATTAAGCTTTGACTGAGTGAGACTTTTATATACGCTGGTGGAACTTAAGAGGTTAAGATCGTATTGTAGTTTTAGCGTCGAAGTATAGTATATATATTATTGGATTCAATACATTGTTATTGTATGGAGGGGGTCGTTATGAAAATTATGATTGAATATTGGGTCGCGAACATTGAAACTTTGAGAAGCACTGAAGTAAGCACATAAATACTGAAGTGGGATGGCGCCCCTTCGTACTGAAACCACATGCGATTACAAACGGAGTATGTCGATCAGGAAACTGCGAGTTATACATCTTAGCGCTCCCTTGCCATTACAATTTGCCCGGATCGTACATGTAATGCATGTCTGCTTTTTCAGCATACGTAAATTCTTCTACTGTAGACTTCAGCCCAATTGCGAAGGCGCTTTCCCCAACTGAGATGCATCATGTCGAATGGTGGCTCGACATCTACTGCCCCCTACCTTCAACACAACCAACCAATAACTCCATTTATATTTTCCTTTATTTCCCCGTTTGAGCCTCACCGCCTCACTTGCGCCCACACACTCCTATACAACAAATTGATTGTTACAATGTCCTGTATATACCTTTAAAGTTCGTACGATGAATTCGGGATCACCCTTCGTATTAGCAGAAGGCTTATGTATGTAATCCATTTTATTAAATCAACTGTGTTCTGGTCTAGCAATCCATTTCCTAACTTTATATTCCGCTTTCATGCATAAAATACGCCTTAATCCTAGTTTTCGAATCGAAGCTTTGATCCCATCCTAAAATTTCCTATCAACTTTTACCAAGCTGTTAGTTCAATTACATAACATTTCGAAGAAAGTTCTGATGATTTTAATTACCCTTGGTATTTTGAGAAAGAAAATGAGATTTTTGTACCGCTGAATTGATTATTTTATTAATTGATTATTTATTAAAATATCACTCTGAAACTCGAGGACAATGAAATTCGTTGGAAGATTTTAACAAAAGTAATTCTTAATTGCTTTTGTGATAGTAAAAAGGAATAAAACATAAATAAAATTAGAAACAATACATTGGATTTAAGAGGATATAAGGTGTGTACCTAAAGAATCTGGAAGTAAGATTAATTTAAATTAAGGGTTTTAAAATTGCACACAAAAAATTTATTCAGAAGCAAAATATTTAACTTATCCAAAATATTTCTATTATCCTCTCATCTTCTTATAATTTTATGTATAGAAATTACTCCTCGTGTACTTAGAAAGGATATTGATTTTTTCTTATTGAAAAAATAATTCAGCATCCAAAATAGCTCAATTCTTTAACGTAAAATAATAATAACGTTTCAGATTACTCTTCTTTTTATTGAATAAAGTATTATTCATACTATTTATTTTTAGTGAATCTAAATTTTGGTAAAACTGTACCCCTAAAATTTCATTGCTAAATATTCTTATTAGGATAATGTTTTTGGAGTTTATAAATAAAACCAACACACACACTTATATAAAACTGCCTTATAATCTATTTTTAAAAAAGAAAGTTTGGGATATTATATTTCATATTCTTATACTTCTTAATTCCACTTTGCTAAGAAAATGCTTCATATGGACTGAAAATTAGTTTCAAATCTTTGACTTAAGATAATATTTAACTATCATAGTATCTTCGTTTATTTTAAAAATAAATTCAAATAACAATCTTGAGGAAAAAATATTTTTCAAAATGGAAATTCTAAGCAATATATAAATTATTTTACTATAAATGTGAGTAATACTGAACTGAACTTAATTCAATGGCGCAACAGCGCATATGGCCAAGGCCTACTGTGCCAATCTCAGTTTTCGTGACAGCCGCTAGGAGTGCATGTGCAGACGTTTCTGTCAAGTGGTCAGTCTGACGCGGAACCCTCAGTTCCCTAGCAAGCTTGATACTCATTTATCGACCATTGAAGTGATAAAAGACTGAGTCAATCTTGCCCAGCCCGGGATTTGAACCCCGGACATGTGGCGTGGAAGAATCCGAGTAATAATACTTCAAAAATAAGTTCCCACACTAAAGCACATGAAAACCCTCTAATGCCTTTTTTTATTATATATATTTAATATTTTTATTAATTGCACGTAGATTCCCTATAATTACAATAGTTTCAAATTCAGAACAAAGAATCACATTAATTGGATTACATCAATATATATTAATACGTATAGTTATTTGTAAGTATAGCTATATATTTTCTTTTTCAGTTTCTAACCTAGTTACAGATATTTTACAACATCAAGTGACATAAGTTATTTAGAAATGCCTATGTCTGAGATATCAGGACATGTTAAAGCATATAAAATCTGTACTTAGTTACTCGTAAAGAGCGAAGTTTTAAGAGTTGTTTTCTTTAAAGTAATAAGAATGGGGTCCTAACATAGTTTGTCTCAAATATCTCTTTAACTATTTATTGAATTCTAATAAACTTCGGAACATAAACTATTTAGAACACATTACATACTTAACTCTACAAAACTTTAGGTATTGCAATGTGAAATTTATCTGTTTAAATTAATAAAAATTGCTAATTACGTTAATTAGTTTATATCCATTAATACTAGTTTCGTTAGAGCTATTAATTTTGATAGCAATTTTGTCTAATTGGAATAAAAAATTGTAAAAATGATACCTGATGTCCAGTTTCTTTTTTTTTTCTTTTTTTATCGACATATGCATGATTCTATTCCTATGTCTTTAAGGTATTGCAAAAGTTTATGGTTTGCACGCCTGAGTCCTGTTGTCGCAGCCTTGAGGTTGCAGGTGTAGTTTGGTTCATTGAAGAAGCAGACATTGTTATAAAAATAATTACTTTTTCTTACGACTGATCAACTTATGATTCATTCAAGTTTAATAACTTTGGGAGCAATCCTAATTAAATTCCTAATCTAAACTTATAAGATTATCTCAAATGTACACTTATCTCTTGATCTGCTTGTAGATCACTTGTCAGTTTTTTGCTAAACTGCTACAATCCTTTCCATATCAGCTTCTCTATTATTTTCATTTCTCCGAACGGTAGTTCTAGTTTGAATGGTAACTTGACGAATGACTCATCTCGCGATACATGATAAACTTTAACACACCCACCCCTTGCCAGGGTTTAAATATCATTTACTTTAGCATAAAGTCAAGTCATCTCTACGGAAGATGGTTTTAAACTCAAATCACAAAGAATAATTTTCCCAAGAGGATTAGATGAAGGACCGCAGATAGAACCTGTCATAATGTTAATAAAGCTTTTCTTATAACCTTTTGTAACGTTTGCATCAGTTTAATAGTAACCACCTATAGAATATAAAACGACAAGTTTTTTTAGCGTTCTTAGCAAAAATTAGTTTTTAAAATAAGTTTTGAGAAAATTTCACATGATTAGTCCACTTTGTCCTTGGTATTTAATATTTTCATTGTATTACTTTAAATATATTGTAAGCTTTACACTGAGAAGACAAAAAGTTACGTGATACCTCCTAATACCGTGTTCGACCTAGATTCTTTTGCCCGGAAAAGTGCAGAAACTCTACATGGCATGGACTCAACAAGTCGTTGGAAGTTTCCTACAAACGTACTGAGTCCTGCTATCTCTATAGTTGTCCATAATTGCAAAAGTGCTGCCAGTGAATGATTCTATGCACAAACTGTTCCTCTCTATTATATCCCATAAATGTCCGATGGAATTCATAACGAGTGACCTAGGAAGTCAAATCATTCGCTGGAACTATCCAGGACGTTCTTCAAACCAATCACGAATAATTATGACCTGGTAACCTGGAGCATTGTAATACATAAATATTCTATCATTCTTTGGATATGTGAAGTCCATAAATGGTTGTAAATAGTTTCCAAGCAGCTGAGCATAATCTTTTCCTATCTATGATTAGTTCTGTTGAACCAGGGGACCTACTCTATATATATTCCATGTAAAAACATTCCACAACATTATGGAGCCACCAACAACTGCCACAATATCTTGTTAACAACTTGTGTCCATGGGGTCTTCAGCCCATTCGAATCCTACAATCAGTTCTTACAAATTGCAATCGTGACTCGTCGGACCAAGCCACTGTTTCCCAATCGTCTAGAGTCTAATCAATTTTGTCATGAGCCTAGTAGAGGCACTGCAGGCGAAGTTCATGGGGTCTTCAGCCCATTCGAATCCTACTATTAGTTCTTACAAATTACAATCGTGATACGTCTGACCAAGCCACGGTTTCCCAATCGCCTAGGATCTAATCCATTTTGCAATGAGCCTAGTAGAGGTACTGCAGACGAAGTCGTGGTGTTAGTAAAGGCACTCAAGTCGTTCTTCTCTGCCATAGCCCATTAAAGCTGAATTTTGCCTCACTGTCCAAACGGACATGTCCGTTATACGTCCCATATTGATTTTTAAAGGTTTTTTTGCAGTTTTGCTTTTTCAACACTGACAATGCTACACACAAGCTGCTGGCTTCGGTCACTAAGTGCACGTGGTTAACCAGTGAGCTCTCCATGGTGGAAGGTGGACCTGAAATTAAGGACTCTCGGCATACTCTTAATACTACGGATCTGGGAATGTTAAAATCCCTAATGATTTCCGAAATTAGATGCCACACGCGTTTTACTCGAGATACCATTCTGCTTTTAAAGTATGCCGATTCTCGCCGTGCTGCCATAATCACAGTCAGAAGCCTTGTAAAGTCCTGCCGCCTGGGGTAGCCATCTCTTCATCTACTCGACCTAAATTTGTAGGAGGTAAAGATTGATGACCAAAACTAGCCATGATAAATTCAATTTATTATTACTAAATATAATAATCTAATACAAGCAAACTATAGAGGGAAAATCTAGAGTGATATAACGATAGCTCAAAACCCAATGTGAATAAGCGGATGAAATCCTAATAGCTTAACTTTACTCAAAGCTATCTTAAGAATCCAAACATCCTTAATTTATTTTAATAACCAAAGCCCGTCCTATAATCACGCGTCTAAATTCCGATCCTTACTGTAACAGCACTGCTTTCAGCAACTCAGCGTCTTTTCCTTCTCTCCTTCGATTACTACACTTCCGCTATATATATATACTAGTTACTCTGCATATCAAGGTTTTTTCTTGAGAGGGATGGCTGTGAAATAACTCAATTGCTGGCCCCAAAGATTCCCCAAGAGGATTAATAAAAAATCATGTAAAGCCCTGTCACAGTCTTATTAAATGAATCGCACTTGAGCACAATTGAAAGCCTTGCCACAATTTGTACTCGATACGTCTGCCATCTGTATACCTGTATATTGTGGTCCCATGACTTTAGTCACTTCAATGAATTTCTTTGAATAAAATCTAACTAGGTGTTTCAGGTTTTTTTATTAAGTGTTTATTAAATCATATATTTACATGCAGTTTTAATGAAACTGAATATTCCTCAATATTTAAATGTTGTGATACCGTTTTCAGTTTAAGTTATCCGACTACTTTCGGAACCATGATTTTGCAAAAGCGTATAAATGGATAATATTTATGATATTTAGTGTCACTTAGATTAGAAAATGTATATAAAATTGTTTTATGAATATTATTACAATAAAAAACTATTTAAGTACAATATTTTTGACAAAAAATGAACATACAATAGTGAAAAATGCTTCTATTATAATAATATTTTGCCTGTATATAGCTTAGACCTCTGTACAGAGGCTCAACTAGAATGTTTGAAATATATAACTTAAAAGTGGGTTTATCAATGTTTTACGACAACAGAGAAGAGAAATTTTAAGGAAAAAACGCCGATAATTATTTCAATTGTTGTAACTCTGAAAATAATGTGAAAATCATAGTTGAGCCTCTGTACAGAGGTCTGAGCTATATACAGACAAAATATTATTATAATAGAAGCATTTTTCACGAAAGGAGAACATTTTGAAAAAAGGTTATTTTAAGTTAAAGTTTTGCCGAAATATTGTATTTAAAATATTTTTTGTCAAAATGTGTCCTTAAAACAATTTTATACATGAATTCTAATATAAGTAACATTAAATATCATGAAAGTTATCCATTTATGCACTTTTTTAAAATCACGGTTCTGAACGTAGTCGGATATATCTTAAATATAGATATAATTTTGAGTGTATTTCTATTTAGAAAGCTTTCGAAAGTTTCCATATCTATTATTTGTTGAACTATTTTAAAAGATGAAGCTATCAATAATGTTAGCATTCTTTTATTATTTGTGAACAAAAATATCTTTGTTAATTATTATTTAAACTATTTCATAGGATTGAGGAATAAAACTGAAACATACATTCCTTTGAAAAAATTGTTTGTTTAGAAACATTGCTAAGTTTTCCTTTTAATTCACAGTGTATTTAACATGGGAATGTTTAAAGTTTTGCTAATTGATCTTTAATTGGAAGATTAATAAGTCTGATATATACTTAAGGTTTGTCACTAGCAATAAAAACTACTAAAAAATTCTTCCTTATTTAGTCATTACTAAGTCTCAGAAAGAAAATATGTCATTCAAGAACTACTCCAGACTTTTCCCAAAGAAATCACCAATAACTGACAACTTTCTTTTGTTTGGAATTTCTTCTAAAGGGACTTTTTTACATACTGCTTTATTCCAAAAGACATTCGTAATATTGGGAAACAAGAATGTCATGGATATCTTAATGAACTGAAACTCGGTTTTTAAATAATGTCAAATTAATTGGAGTACGTTTACGTAACCTGAAAAAGTACAAATGAACAAGCTAATAAGCGAACACAAATAATTCAAGGAGAAAAAAGGATTTGGTTCTGGAGGCATTTGCAAACAGTTTGGTATTTCTTAAAAAAATGATCATAGCTTATAAGTTATTCATTTTTCTCGCCATAGCGCGTCAAAGATCGCATGATTTCGCCTTTATTTTGTTTTGTTCTGTTCTTTCAAGAATATTTTTGCTTGGCTCATTAGGTTCGTGTATTCCTTCTTGGTATTTATTGCAATGCTCAAACCACTCGGTTTCTTCTTTTTCAAAAAGAATCATCGTCTTAATTAAAACTTAATTTCTGTCTTCCAGTTTACATTCTCATTTATAAAATGAAATGTCTTCGCTATAATAAAGCCATTGGTAACTATGTCTTCAATAATAAAAAATAACAGAATATGCAAAAGATTGGATAAAAATATCTTAAGTACATATTTCAAATTGCTTCTAGGATAAAAGTATGTATGCAAATTTATATTATCAAAAGAGAAATATTTTAATTACATTACTATCTGTAAGTTATCTTTCTAGGTAGAAAAGACAGTTTTCGTTACATTTAAAGTATTTGTATAATTAAAGTAATGGAAGTTATATTGGTGTATATAACTTTATGAGTAATATTTGGCTTCTTTTCAGTTATATTTCTCTTCACACACACAAAGTTGAGGCTTATTGAATAAGAGTAAATAAATTAAGAAAATTGTTTACATTTATATTTTATTATAGCTATATCATTTCCATGATAAATGAATGATAAATCATTAATCAATTTATGATTTCCATGATAAATTTCCATGATAAATAATATGTGTAGAATATCTTCAAAAGTGGAATATCGTTAACAATTGTCTTCACAAGACAAAATTGATGACACTGTTATTGGCTCAAAGGAAACTAGGTTATCTCATTAATAGGTTGCTTAATTAACATAATTAACTAAATCTTAAAGAATTTTTTATTACTATTGCTCCTTTTTTCCAAGATTGATTTTTGCTGCGTTACATGAGTTCTAATACCACTTTTAATCACATTTTTTTCCTAAAAGTAGAAGAGTTATTTAGATTTACAAGTTATATATATATAAATAAGTTTACTCGAACATCCTATATAAAAATTGCTACTTAATATTTTTTAAAAAGCTTAGATAATTATTTTAAAATGGTAGAATATTAAAAATTGCCAGATAGCTAATTTAAAATCCATTGAAAAATTAAAATATTTAAATTATAATGCAAATCAAGATTAATTAATTTTAAGTGTTGATCATTCTTGTGGAAGACTTATACTGGATAGTTTATGTTAATCATCAATAATTAACATGTCTAAATAATATTTGATACTGCAAGCTAAATTGTTCTGTTCACTATAGGTAATAACTATACTTTTCCCAAGTGATGGGATCTTTTGACCACATTACATAGAATGATAAAATTATTCATATAAAATTCCTTTTAGCTAAGAGTTAGCAGCATATTCCCCCCTATTTATGTAGTTTTAAAAAATACATATTCCAATTCGAAAAAGAGATGAACTTTAATATTTTGCACAATTCATAATGGCAATTCATATAAAATCATAAAGTGTGTTCTCTGTTACTTATGTGGTAAACAAAATGTTTATGGTAATGTCAGTTGTTTTGAAACTGTCTACGATATTATTGAAATTAATTTAAAGGCTAAGACTTTATAATTTAAAGATTTATTATTCAATTCCCGAAAAATTAATTATGTAAAACTAAATGCTTTTATATTTGTATCTCGTGCAATTTGAATTGATTTTAATATACGTCACTGAAGCAACATGATAGATTTTGGTGACTGACCTCGTAATTTTGAATTACTCCATAGGACTTCGTATAGTATTCCATTAAATTTCCTTATTATAAATAGAAAGGGGTAAGAATGGCTAACCATAAAAAAAGTTTAAATTCCACTCTCTTTAAGAAAAACGCGTTCTAAATTTTCGCTCTCTCTCTCTCTCTTCTTTCCAAAATTTCTACTACCTTTTTCAATTTTTTGTTTTCAAGTTATTTTAATCCCACAAATAGAGTACATTAAAAATTTAAATACATATACTTAAATTCAAAATTTTAAATTATTATTGAAGTATAGTATGTTTTATTTCATTTTATTTTCATACAAATTCCACCAATATTAAGATTTGAAAGAAAATATTTATTTCTGTTTGTGGGCCCAATTAAATCCCAGCGTGATTTTTTAAACTTTTTTTTTTTATGATAAAATTTAAAAATTTTACAAAGACGAAGAAATACATACCTTGAAGCATTTTTTATTTGAAATCTTTGAATTTATTTTTCGTTTTTTTGTGTGTTTTATCAATACATCACTATAATCTTAATTTCCAAGAATAATCGTTAGAAACACACAAAAACACTGACGCAAAACAATAGCATACAGTTGTAATACTTACTTAGTATTATACACTTTAAATATATTAAACATTCTTTTGCATTACAAATCAATTCATGATGTTGCAATTCCATAACTGAATAGTTGCAAATTCCAACCTTGATAAGGGCAAATATTTCTATATGAAATAATTGATGCAAGATGATCTAATGAGATAAATCCACACCTAGTTGAAATTGGATTCAGATTATCACTACTCAACTTGAATTCATATTATCCCTAAGCACATACTTCTCTAATAAGATTAATCTTGTCCTACAGACAGATGTATTGTAATGATCATCATAACTAGTTTTACAGAACAACAGTTAAATATTATAGATTTTAAAAAATTGTAAAATATGAGTTGTTCTATATACTGACATAAATAGTATTTAATCATTTAATTGTTTTTCTCATAGCATGTATTTTCTAGACGTATATTTCAGAAATGATTACATTTGCTTCGAAATTGATATTGTTGCTATAAGTAAAACTATTGTACTTCATAGTTACTCGTTTTCATAATGATAAATTTTCGAGAATAACATTTTTATTGCAACAAAATTATTAGGTTATTCAAAAAGTTTAAGAAACTTTCAGGATGTTAAAGAATTATTATATGTAAAAGTGCTAAGAATATTTGAAAATGTTATCTGAAAAAACTATTGGAACTAGTGTTACATCAAAAATATGATATTTCTTAATATAAAAGTAAAAAAAAGAACTCTTAACAAATATTTTTTTTAAATCCTTCTGCCACAGTAGGAGAAGTAAGAGATAAATTAATACAAAAAGAAACCAATATTTATAAAAGCATTAAGCTAATTTGTGTGTGTGTGTGTGTGTGTGTGTGTGTGTGTGTGTGTGTGTGTGTGTGTGTGTGTGTGTTGTGTGTGTGTGTGTGTTGTGTGTTGTGTGTGTGTTGTGTGTTGTGTGTGTGTGTGTGTGTGTTGTTTGTGTGTGTGTGTGTGTGTGTGTGTGTGTGTGTGTGTGTGTGTGTGTGTGTGGTGTGTGTGTGTGTGTGTGTGTGTGTGTGTGTGTGTGTGTGTGTGTGTGTGTGTGTGTGTGTGTGTGTGTGTGTGTGTGTGTGTGTGTGTGTGTGTGTGTGTGTGTGTGTGTGTGTGTGGTACCATATTTTGCTATCAATATTTCACTATGAATGAAAAATAATAATATTAAATTGCTTTTTTTTTCGAAAAGAAGAACCAATGCCGACATTAAGCTACTTATTCAAATACATCTAATTTTAATCAATGATGTATTAAAATGAACTGATGTCGTCAATTTAAATGCCTATCAATAATCTAAAGAAGCAAAAAGTTTATGATTGGGCTTTTTTATATGTTTATTTGTGTATCATGTCATTCGTGCTTCCATAAATTTCTGAATTAATAAATGGTAAAAAATTAAATTTTAAAATTATATTACAATAATAAAAATATTCATCTCTAAATTTTATTTGGATTGACTTAAAGCTCACATAAGAAAAAAATTAAATATTTTTTTATTTATTACTACTTTATAATTTTTAGTAATGCATATAACTGAAATTCCTCAAAAAAGACTAAAACTGGTCAAATTAGTCATATTTTTAAGATCGCCATCTATTAGATTAGTGTTACTTTAACTACCCCCTAGATCACAAGCTGTTCACTTTGAATTGAAATATATTTATAACCTTTAAGAGATTCTGAATTAAAAAATATCCATGTATCCTTATTGGACTTTATGAAGTTTAAGCTTTGAACTTTAGCTACAGAAGCTACAAAAATTTTTTACTGTCTTTGGAGAAAAAAACAGTTGCATCAAGAATGAATCAGAGATGTTCTAAAAATGTTCTATCGGGAATAAATCAGAAAGAGGACACCAAGTCAGTTAGACCAGTGGTCCCAGCTCCAGGGGGCGGTATACTGTGGATCAAATGGTACCGGGTCACCCAAGGAACATTAAATTATTTCCATTTCATTTACTATGATGAATTTCATTCGTTCGAGAATCAAAAGTTGACCGGACTGTGACGATTAAAAGGTTGAGTAGCACTGAGTTAGACAAACAAATCCAAATATGGAAGAATTCGAGAAAAACTTGAAACAAGTACCTAGTAAAGCATGTGAACAACTTATAGAAAAGTTCAGAAAAAGTGGCGAAACTATAAGGAATTACTTACACGCTAAAAGAAAGAAACGAAAAAAATTACACATTCAGAATGAAAGTCCTTCCATTCTTATTCTTGTGCATATAACTATCGGATCACGTCCTACTTTTATCTTTGAGCAATCCTATGTGTGATAATACAGTTTAATAATCAAAAAGAGTTTCAAAAAGAGGTGGTGTGACAAAGAGAGATGTGGACATTGATTTAAAAATAAAAATAAGCAGGTTTTTTTTAAAGGGCGATTTATATTAGCTTTTTGCGAAAAGGGTTGCTTAATGCGAGAGTGAATATTTTGCTGAGTAAAATTATTTTACATAAAAATATACATTTTCTTCCTCCGGTTCAAAAACTACAGAACTTTCTTGGTTGATTGGTACTAAAACAAATTGTGGCATAGTGTTCATTTAAGAAACATAAGTTCATATAAAATAAACAATTGTTTGAATATAAAGCCTATTTAATTTCCACTCGATGTTTTTAAAACATTCTTCTCTCTCTCTTCACAGTTTTATCTTTCTAAATCAAAAGTATCATCCTCCAACAACAACAATGCGTCAAAAGTTTAATTTTATAAAAATAAGAACACAGTAAAATCATTGATTCAAATATTTCTAGTTTTTCCTTCACTTTAATTAATAATAAAAATTTTGATTATAATAAGCATATTCTTTAACCTATGAATTTATATACATCTTAATTAATAAAAATTTTGCAGTAGTTCATTCTAGAAGAATTCTATTCTATAGCTTCATAAGAAAATATTCTATATAAATGAATTCTCTTTTTTAGAAAAATGAAAGATATATGGCAAAAAATAACCTGTTATTATATTGTCACGTAAGTTCTTCGAAAGTTGAACACTATTCTTATTCCACTGCTCAAACTTAACAAGATAATAATAATAGGTAGACCAAAACACCATTTTTTTCATCTAAATGGTGTTTCTTTTGTTCTTTCTTCATTTGTTGAAGTCTAAATTTAAAAATTCCAAAGGGATAGAAAATTGCGCATAATTTTTGACGTGCAATTAAAATCCCTTTTGATTTATGATCGTTCAAATATCTTATCCAGTATATAAAGAAAAAAGGCACCTATACTTAAGTTTTTCTTCTCTTAGTATGTACCATTTTGTTATTCTTATTTTTCCACGTTTACAATCTTTTCTCTTTTGAAGCTGCATTGAAATTGACTGGACACTTAAACCGAAAAAGAAGAGAAACCTTCCCAATGCAGAAAAATTACTATTATTCATATGTTCTTCTTTTCCTGTTTTTCATCCTTTTAGGAAAAATAACTTCCATTATTGTCGTTTGAAAAATAAAATATTTCTTCTTGAAGAAAAGTTTTATCTCAAGTGAATGCGACGGATTCATAAAGATAAAGTCGGCCACTTTGTAATAAGATGTAGGAGCTTGTATTCAAATACTTTCCTGGAAACATCATTGAAATGTCAACAAAATAAAAATGACTCCTTTTCAAATGCCACATTAGGGCTTAGTTCTTTCGAACAAAAAAATGTTTTTGTTTAGAAGGGTTTTCTTTTTTTAGTTTTATTCAAAGTTTTTCAACGGCGACTCATAAAACAACCAAAATTGAATAAATTGGCATGATATCCAACTTTTAAAGTAGCATTTGGTGCACTGCTTTAATTTTTATACTTGGCTCTAAAAATAATAAAGTACTTGATCATTATAATATAGTTTACTGTATACCTTCGAATATTACATTACTGTTAAGAATTACTATGAACTTGGTAAAATATCAATGTATTGCGTCTTTTTTTCTTCAATTTAATAAATGTACATTAACAATGTAAAACCTATATTAAAACGCAGGAATAAATATTTGAGTAAAAGTTTTATTTTAATGTATTAAACTAGAATATATTGTAGGCCACCTAGTGGTTAAAAGCACCGGACCCCGACCGGAAGGTCTGGGTTCGATCCCTCCCCCAAATACCTTTTGGGACACGGGGAACACGTGCTCGTTTCAGTGGGTCCGAAAGTTTGTGGGCTGAATCATAAGTGCGGGGGAACGGGAAAAAATTTCCCCCAACAGTTCCATGTTCCATGCCTAAATTTTAGGGGGAGATAGGGGGTGTTGCCTATCGTTCCCTTTAATTTCTCCCAGCTAAATCGTACCGTTTCCGTATGGTGCTCAAGGCTTAGAGCCAACGACGGGGGACATCTAGCCCATTGCCCGATAATTTCGTGGGTCGATCTGACTAGTGGCTGGTGCTAGCAACAACAACAACAGAATATACTAAAAAAGTTATCATCTTTGTTTTCAATCAATATTATTTGAGAAATGCAGCAAAAATACTCTCTTTGATGTGTAAATTAGTGTTTAAAAAATTAAGAAAATTTGTATGAATATTTAATCGAATATCTCTTGAAAAGCATAGAACGTAAAGGGTTTCAAAGAGGAAACGATTACGTAAGCATGCAAGTCCACGTAAACCATACGGTTAGTGGAATATTCCTTATAAACGCATGAGTTAAATTTCATTCATTCGGAAACCCGGGTTTTTAGGGGATTTTTAAAATTCAATTGAATTCAAAAAGCAAACAGTTTAAATGAGTAACTGATAGAATTCAGACAACGGAATGAGGTTACTGTTGTTGCGAGACTAAAAGCAAGACAACCTCAAGTGCAGCTTACAGTAGAAATTTAATGTGGAATCAGGGATTTTGGCAACAAAACATTTTAATGAGCATTCAGAAAAAAAGGCACAAAAGATATTTCAAGAGCCCCGACAATTAATAAGTTGAATTTTACCATTTAGAATAAAGGAGTAATTAGAGCTTCTCAGGTTTTTCAGGGCCGAAAGAAACTCATATTTCAAGGATAACTGTTTTCAGGCTTACGAGTATATATTTTTGAAACAACCCCATTCTTTTGAAAAAAGACCTTTTAGGGTTTTACTTACTCAAGCAGCAAAAATTTTTAATCCCGCCCAAGTTGTGAGCAATTTAGGGGGGGGGTTAAAGAGGAAACAGATTCAATCATAAAAACTGATTTTATAACCAAATTTTCTGCTGGAAAAGGAACTCTATAATCTCCATCATTTGATAAAGGTTGATACCGGCAGCAATTTTTTAAAAGGTTTTGAGCAACATAATGTTGAATGAAATCTATAGATCTTTTTTCCATCCCATGACAGAAGTTTCCACTGTTTCGAGATAAACAAGGGAATGCTTGCTTTTTAAAGGTGCGGAAGATCTTGATTTCATTTTGCTTTCATTTTGATAAGAATGAACGTTTATATTGAGTTCATCTGGTCAGTTGAATTTCGAAAAGTATTCGTTGGATTTGAAGAATGGATTAGTGGGCTAGATTTCTAGACATTGACCTTACAGAGCATATTTAGGATGCTTTTATCTCTTGAAATAAAAGTGAAGAATCAAAAAGTAGGTTTTGAAAATTCCCAATGCACTGTAAATTAATCTTGATTACAAAAAGTTACATGGCTGTAACAAGGAGCCATACTTTCTATTAGCGCCTTTTTGTCTTCTTACTGCCTCATTTTCAAATTATTCTTAGAGTACATACGATCATACTTGAGAATGTTGTGAACATACATTGAATACTAGAAGCCATACACTCAGGGTCATTTTAATAAACATTAAGAGTGATGAACTTTCTAAGAGAATCATCGCAACCTATGAAGATATTAGAAAACAGCTTTTCTACCGAAAGAATCTACAGCCTTTTGAAGGGAACTTAATTAGTGAATTACCGGACGTATAATTCTTTAGTACAAAATTGCTTCACGTAACATTAATTTCTTGGCGAGGGAATCGGATGGAACAACTTTCTACAGGAAAATTAGGCTTAAGATACTCTTCCTTAACTAAAGTTTTATCATAAAATGAAAGCATCTAGAAATGGTTTTCTAGCTTCTATGAGAGGAAGATTATCAGATTAGTAGCATATATCTATGTGTTTTCCATTTATTTTTCATGCAACACCGTAATTAGAAAGAGAAATATTTTTTTAATCACAGTTTAAATTAATATATAAAAAAATAATGCCAACAATAAAGTTACTAATATGATCATGATAAAGCAAAAGAATAATATTAATATTTAAATGAATTTACTTCAAATGATAAGATGCATGCTCGTACTTAAAGAGTATAAATTTATTGATTATTAATCATCATTAGTTGTTAGGGTTCATGTATGCCACTAGATGGCGTTATTTAAATTATAAGGTGTGTATTATTGTTTACCCAGGAGAATGTAAAAACAAGGAATTGAAGGAGGCTGTATGGGCCATTCGCTCTATGTTAGCGATACTTATTTATATATATTATTGAGTAAAACCAATTGAAAAGACATCAACATTAATAAACAGGATTATTATTACTATTCGTACTGCAACGTCCATGTGAGTATTTTAGATTTATTATAATTTAATGAGTTTTTGTTATTTTGATGACTCTTTAGATTTAAATTAATTTGATTAATGAATAATTAATTTAAAGTATTACAAAACATTTAATTTGTTTTACAAGATTTACTTAAATTATTTTAAGTTTAGTTTGCCAAAAATACGTAATTATATATAGTTACAAAAGAAAGGAATAAATTTTAAAAAATTAATTATGAACTATATAGAAAAAACTTTTTAATATTGAATGAATGTAGATTTATAAAGAATTTTTAGAGGGTTATGTCCCTTTTGGAAAAAATAAACTGAATTTAAAATGATTCATACGTCGAATAGTTTTGGGTATTGTCCCCAAAGGAAATATTGTGAAATTTTTGGGGAAAAATTTTTGGGGGGATATGATTTCATTGAACCTCTAAAAAACCCAAATGTTCTTTGGGGGGGGCCGGTCCAAAAATTTTAACTTCATTCTTTGTTCACGAACCAAATTTTGGAAAAACCCCCCAATATAAAACCCAAAAAAACCCCAGGGGAAACAAATTTTGTATCTAGGTGAATGGTAGAAAAAATTTTCTCCCCATAACCTTTTTCAGGTTATGATTGGTCAAAAACCAGACAGACTGCCCTTCATACAACACCATGCTTCCAGTTGAAGGGAATAATCACTCACACGCTTGTGCGGGGTTTTCAAAACTTTCCCGTCCTTAGGAAAAATTGTGAAAGGCGATTCGTCAGATCACATAACTTTCTTCTATATATCAGTCGATCAGGTTTTATGAGTGTGAACACCCCTGTAGACGACGTTTTGAATTAACATGTGTGACAAGTTGCTTGAGAGAATTGCTGCTCTGCCGTAAATGTTCTGTTTATGAAGGTGCTTTCTAGCTGTAATCATTGATACTGGAGAATCTAGATCAGGGATGGTGAACCTTTATGGATCAACGTGCCATTTTTTCTAAAGAAGTGCTTAATAGGTTAGATGCCCGTCAAATAATTTTGATGTGTGATTATTGGGAAAAAATAAAACTAGATACCCCAAAAAAACAAAACTCTATTTACACAAAAAATAACCTTTTTTCAATGCATATTGTAAATCGTTTAGTTCTAAGTGTAATTCAAATTAAAGTAAATTAGTGTGAGTTTTGTTGTAGATTTGGGGATTTTTTGGGATGATAAATTTATATCAGGGTTGTAAGATATTACTTTTAGAAGAATGCATGCTCAATTGGAGATCTGCCAATCGGTTTTTAAGCAATTACTTATATTTCTTTTTTGACAAGAGTAACTGCGATTTGTTTCAAGATACCGCTTTACAGACGATATTCCGCATACCACTGTTTCAAAACATAAAACACGCACCACTTTGTCGCTTTACTAATATAATGCCATATTTCTAGGTTCACCAAATTTGAAATTCTTTGCTACACTTACTATCTTGCCCTATTTATTCTTTTGTTGAACTAGCCATGTTAAATAACATTTAAAAATCGTAAATAACTTTAAAATACATTTGTGTCAAGGAAATTAACTATGCTATGCGTAGACAAACTTTGCATCTTAAGCGATTGTAGTCTACGACGTAACTAAGGTAAGACTACAACAAACGAGTGTGCGCACTGCCGCACCGCGACCGATCACTCGCGTTTGTTCGTAATACTTCATTGTGAACTTTATTACATTGAAATAAAATGTAAACCATTTCGGTTGCTGTCTTGCCCAAAATATTGTGTCGCGCGCCATGAAGGGCACGCGTGCCATTGTTCGCCATCCCTGATCTAGATGCTGATTGAGCTCTGCGTTCACTCTTTCTGCAGCTGTTTTCTTTTTAGGCATTACAAGCCACTTCAATATCCGTCGGACTCTTTCACTGAGCTTCTTTTTCCGTTCATAATTTTGCTTTGCCTAGCTTGTCTTGCCGGCTGTGTGTATACTGCCTTTATTTTAGATACCGTACCTCTAGAAACGCCTCAAAGTTGAAATATTTCGGTCACATTTGCTCCAGATGGACAGGCTCCTACAATTTGGCCTCTGAAAATCTGAGAGATAAGACAGTTTACGCTTTTGAAAAAAATTCAAGATACATATACATATTATCTGGTATATGTATACATTTTCATTAATAAAAAAATTGGTGGTAAATAATATATTTTAATACCCACGAAGCGCATTCAAAAAATATCGCTTTTTATTCACAGATGTTTCCATTAGTTTGGTAACCACATGTACATATGTTTCGTGTGAGAAATCCACTTCCAGTTCCAATAAATGTACCAATTTATTTTGAAAATAGTAACATTTGTAAAATTATCTATTTGGCACTTAAAATAAGGATAAAATAAGAATTAGATTTTAACTTATCGAAATTTAAAAAGTAATTTTTAGATCTATCGATAGTTACTAAATGAACCTGTAAATAAAAAATATTACATCATTCGAATAGATAAACAATTATTTTGTAACAGCTTTTTGACGTACAAAAAAGGAGAAAATTCTGCATAGATTTTAGCCAATTATTTACAAATATTCTTAAAACTCAACAAAAACAGTGACCACATACTTGCTTTTTAAATAAGGCTGAAAATAATTAAGATAGGGAAAATAAAATTTAATTTTTATTAATAAATGCATGTGTGATCATATATTTTTTGTGAAATTATTTCATTCTTTTTTTAAGACGCATAATTTTAGAATTTATTATAAAATAATTTGCATAGCTCGAAAAATATTGATATTTGATTGAAATTTTGGAACAAACCAGTTCTTCCTACAAGTTTATTCATTTTAAAAGTGTAAATAATTTCATAGTATCCCTAATTTAATATGATTCATTAAATAATCAATAAGAATGAAAAATATGAAAAAATATATAAGTGTTATATTTTATTTTTATTCCATTAATTTTTAACGCCTCTTATTTAATGGTATTTAACTATAAATCAACAAGATACTACAAAAACAGATAAATGTAATTATTTTAATAAAATGTTGAGAAAAATTTCAACGATTATGTAAAAAAATATTACAACCATTGGCATTATGAACTCAAATTATTAATATATTCAGTTTTATTAATATTCAAATGTTTTATATATTTATATTACATTTTAGGATTGCAGTAATTACTAAAAATAAGACTTCTATTCGATGAAAAAAGGTATCAAACGATAATAAACACATGTGTTCTTCAAACAGTTTTAAAAATAAATTAAATTACTTTAAAACAATTTCCTTTTATTATTAAAAAATTTAAATAATAAAAAAGTACAATATAAAAACAATTTTTTGAGTTTTTTTTAAGTTTATTTTGTTCCAAAAAAACAGAAGCTTGATTTTATAAAGAAGTTATATTGTCATGAGGAAAAGAAGTTTCTAGAAATTTTCACGATGAAATCACTTTTTCTCTCTTTCCTACACAATTTTTTAAAGCCGCTCATACTTCTTCATTTATTCCTGTACTGGATAGAGTGAATGAAAATAGTTGACTATTTCCACGTGACATGACGGCTGATTTTCGACGACCAACTTTTTAACCAATAATTTGTCTTCGTAAAATTCTTCCCTAGACCATGCCTCAAAAAAAAACCCCATAAATAATAAACAAACGATGGGAAAAGAAAAAGTACTAAAAATACATTTATGAAAGTTTTTCTGAGTTTTTCCTCTCTCTCTCTCACACTGTCTATCTATCTATCTAAAAATCGATTCCAGAACAATAATTTTTTGGAGCAATCTATTACAACGGAATTCTATAAAGGCAAAACGAAAAAAAATTGACAGCTTTAACAAATCTTAAGAAGAAGTGGCTACAGGACGAAACAATCATTCAATATCGTATATACTTTGTCGTCCGATTTCCTGTATTGAATGTCACTACATGATATTGTTTCTCATTTTGATAAAGAGCACCTATCTAAATACATCGCGCAAAACGTAACTCAAGCTTACCAGAAATGGGAAAAGGAATTTCCTATCTTAGTATTATATTGCGAGTCTAATAATACTCTCTTGAAACAATTGATGGATTTTTTATAGTCGACTTTCTGCTTAAGATTTGGATGCCATGGTCCGTTTTTATTGATTTGGCGCAGGACTCTTAAAAACATATCAAACCTTGAAATACCATTTAGTCTATTTCTCCATGGATTTCTTGCATTGTACTTTTTGCATCAATCTCCCGTGAGTACATACAACGAGTATTGATGAAGACAAATGAAAAAACTTCTGGAAAGAAAAGAAAAGGTTGAACATACTGATGCTAAAAATACAATATGCAAGAAGGAAGAGGGAAAACAATTAATGGATAAAAATGGTGCTCTTGTTTCTACTCTGTCTTAGATTTATTACATGAATAAATTGCTTTTCGAATGTTATGAAGCATGCTTTACAAAGGAAATTTGAACTATTTTTTCATAAATGTAAATAATTTGATATCTAAACTGTTCTCTTGAAATACTGTTACGAATTTGTGTAAATAGTGTAAATAATATGTATTTGAATGTGTAATGTATTTATATTACTCTATGTTATATTTATTGTAATATTCACAAGCAACGCCATCCCTTACATTATAATGGTGATTCAATAAGAATTTGGTGAAATCTTGGCGATAGAGCCAAGTTGGTATCATTTTTGGCAATCAAGGTGACTTTGGTGACATTTGCGACCATTTTGGCGAGTTCAGGACCTTCTGGATTCTTCTAGAAATTTGTGGAGAAATACACTAATTTCAAGACCTATGACGCAAGAGGGTTGTTCTCAAAATTTCCGCGAGCTCTATAAATAAAGCGATACTCAACGAAACCAGTTTGGTTTTGACTAGTGATCAGTTGGTATTTTTCAATTCCTACGCACACATACACACACTATTAGCTCGAACTTTCTTATATATTTATTTATTTATCTTGGTGGAATTTTCAATCCTTAATAAAATACATTTTAAAGCGCTCAATTGAGCTGAAATTTTTTATACATGATTATTTTAGATGACAATACAATAATTTAATTATAATTAATGAAAATTAATTGATTAAAACTGATTATTTAAAGAATTACAATTACAGCCACGTTGGCGTCGTTTTTGCGACTTAGCGACCCTTTTGGCGACTTGTGTCAAAACTTGAAAAGGTTTTTTTCTCACGTTTTAAAGCATTCAGTTGAACTGAAATTTTATATAACGACTGTTTTGGATGGCAATACGATACTTTAATGATAATTAATAAAAATTAATTACCACTTAATTTTGTAATTATGTCCTATGTATATACATATTTATATTAAATGTAACTATTTAATAAAAAGTAGCTAAAATAAAAATTTTCTTAATTGATCTAAGTAGAAATTGACTTAAACATTTTTTTTATATTACTTGTTTTTGAGATTGTTGAAGCAATTAGCGATTACTTCGCTGTTGAACAAGCGATTGCTTGTAAATAATCTTTTATATACGTGTATTTTAGACACCGATAATTGTGTCTGAGTGCTGTTGAAGGTGTGAAGACCTTCTGAGATTTATTCTGCGAATATTGCTGCTGAATCCTGTATTTTAATGATTAGATTTTCGATAATAAACTTCGCTCTTAAAGAACTGTCTTGTTCTTTGCGACTGATTTGCATAAAATACTCGAACCCCGATCAACGTAACAATACATATCTGTTCAAAAATTTTCATTTATTAAAAAATCTAATTAAATTTCACATTGTAAATATTACAATAGAGTAGGGGGTTCGAATCATCCTGTGGTGAACCTGAGTTCATGCTGGTATAAGGGACAACTTAAGGTATAGGCATATTGTAAAATTGAAAAGTGTTATTTAAGCTAATTCAAAATCTAAAATGGTTGTAATTATAAAATAGGAGTGAGTTAACCCTAATAAATAGTAATAAATATTACTCATCTTAAACAAGGGAAGCCAGACAAATGAACTGGAATCTAACACTTGTAGAGCTTCTGAGAATGATAATGACTGCAAGTTTTATGCCATGATACGTAATTATTCCACAAAACTAACTTTCACAAATGTAGTTTAAACTATTACTATCTTCTAAGATTTTGCAACCAACATCCTCTGCGAACTCGTTTCACTTAACTTTAAAATGTGAGACTCATTTACATGCCAAGACTCCTTCAGAGAAAGAGTTTTACAAAAATCAAGCAATTCATGAAAAGGTTTTCCCCTTGAGGATTATTTGTTGAAAGATACTAACAGAACCCGTTACACTACAGCCACGAAAGAGCATTACGTAGAAGGGCTGAGTCACATTAAATCATTGAGGCATACATTTCATTTGACGTGGAGCGGAATTTTAGAGAATGAGAAGGTAGCAAGGATGTAGTCCTCGGCATTTCCCTCTATGGTTAAAAACTACCTTAGTCAAACAATTATAATTAACATAGAAGTGTATCCGTCACCAATAACTCTCGTACAACATTTTAGTGCTAGGTTAATAAACAATGCAGGTTATAAATATTAATTAGAGAACGAAAAATAAACCGACTCCTTCTAATAACGTTTACAAAAGTAACGTGGGGCTATTGGTAAAATGAAGCTTTTAATCAATTCTTAATTAAAAGTATTACTTTTAATGCAGTATTACTTATACCACAATTGAGTTCAATGTTTTATCTGACATTCTCTTTTTGTGTGGTTGATTTAACATTCAATATTATTATTAATTTCTTATGTGCTTAGTTTAAAGAGAGGCTATTACAAAAATCTTGATACATTTATTTATCAAAAAAACAACTAACAGATAAGTTGATTGATAAGTAAGCTTTTAAAACATATTTACTTACAGTTAAAAAGCATTCTGATATTTGAGTGGATAAATATGTTAATCGTTAATTCAGTAGCCGTCAGTTAGAGCTCTTATTCATTATATACAGATGGAAAACAAATTAATGGAAACACCTTCTGAAGAAAAAACGCAAGGAAGCTCTAATGCCAATTTTTAGCATGGTGTGATCGTAGCTATTTATACTTTCATGTGAAATAGGGTAGAAACTCTCAACTATTTTCGTAATAGTGTAACAGTTACAGAAAAGACTTCATTGCTTAGCACTACTTTTAAAATGTCGAGTTATAATGATTTAAAAAGTACCCCTTGTACTCCTTTGCTTTTTAGAACAAAGGATCGGGTAACAGCAAAAATATATGTAAATATACTCCCGAATCACATTGATGAAAGATATGGGGAAAGAAAATAAACTAAGTAAAACTTTTACAACTAAAATGTACAAGTAGTAGTAGTAATCAAACATTAAGTAAATAAAAAACGATAAAAAAAATCCAAAATATAGTAAAAACAACAAATTTGATAATCAATCATTGGGGATAATACAATTCAGAAGTATCATTCAATTCCTACTATTAGGTCACACTCTCTATATATTTATTTATTTATCTTGGTGGAATTTTCAATCGGTAATTAAATACATTTTAAAGCGCTCAATGGAGCTGAAATTTTATATACATGATTATTTTGGAGGATAATACAGTAATTTAGTTATAATTAATGAATATTAATTGATTAAAACTAATTATTAAAAGAATTTTAAAAACAGCCACGTTGGCATCCTTTTTGGCGACTTAGCGACCATTTTGGTAACCTGTGTCAAAACTTGAAAAGGTCTTTTTATCACAATTAAAGCATTCAGTTGAACTGAAATTTTATATACACGATTGTCTTGGATGACAATACGATACTTAAAGGATAATTAATAAAAATTAATTACCACTTAGTGTTGTGATTCTGTCATATGTATATACATATTTATATTAACTGTAACTATTTAATAAAAAGTAGCTAAAATAAAAATTTTCTTTATTGATCTAAGTAGGAATTGAGTTAAAAAAAAATTTTATATTACTTGTTTTTTCTATTAAAATGGTGCATGCTTCTAAAACATATAAAGACCATTAATTTTTGGTAAATGAGTAACAAATTTTATTCCGCTGTTTTAAGAAATAATATTAACGAGAATAGCGATATTAAAAAAATTTGTATAAGTGCTATTAACAGTTTTTAACTAACATTCGATTAAATGAATTACATTTATAGAGACAAAGAACTTCATTATTTTCCAAGTTATCGAAAGGAGTGAAGAATATATTTTTTCAAAAGAGCGGTATTTGTTGAAAACTATATGTGTTGCCACTTAGTTGAAGAAAAAAGAAATTCCCATTCAATCGATTAAAACCATCATTATACTTTACAGAAAATTAGTACTTTCTGAAAAAAAACATGAACATCTCTTTACAAAATGGCATTAAATATATTCTTAAAGTTATGATACTTAAATAAATGAGCACTTCAGTTTTAGAATTGCCTTTTTAGTACTTTTATAAAGAGCCCATTTCAAGTACCTATTCATTCAGTTTGAAAACTTTCCCCATACACACAGAATACTTAATTTTACTTCTTATCACCAGAAAAGACTCAAAAAGTATTACCAATTTTGAATAAATTTATGGTCGTTGGGAAATCTCTTTATTTGCAGCAGTTACGTTGGTTTTAGACAGCAAACCATAAATGATATTTAAGAGGAAGTAGTTTAGCAGTTGTTATTTATACTTTTTTTTTTTACTTTTAAGGAAAATAATAAAATGAAATAACGTTTTGGGATGTAAATATAAGAAATAAATGACATACGGTGCCGCTTTTCTCCTTTTTTTTTCTAACTTTCTTTTAAATAATCATTTACAGTATTATTATTATGAATAAATACATCGTAATCCACTTCCATAAAAATATTCATGACTTTTTTCTACTTTTTTATTTTTCTGTTACTAGTCAAAATTTCCTTATAGTGCCTTTTCATTTATTGAATACTAATTTTTCAAATGTATTTATTGCAATGATCTTTATGTAATAATTAATACATAATGAATAGCAATTACATAATAACTTGTTATTTGATTATTTATAAAACATAATTTAATATTATTAACCACACACACACACAATCAAAAATATTTATTGGAAAAAATATAAAAAGAAAAAAAAATAGTGAATTTTAATTTTTTTGGGGCAAAAAAAATTTCTTTTTTTTAAAAAATTGGGCATGTTTTTAAATAAAAATTAATCTTTTTAATTAAAAGCATTAAAAATAAAAAAAGTGTATGAATTCTATATTTTAATAAATATTTTTAACATATTATATTCATTAAGTTTTATTTTTAGGTCTGAATATAATAGTTCAACAATCATTCTTATAAAAATAATAAAAAACCTTGAAACTACTTTTTATTCCCATGTCTTTATTTTTAAAATATTATACATCTGTTTTTAAAATTTTCCTTTTACGATTAAATTTTTAATTTTTTACTATCTATTTTATACTTAGAATTAATATCAATGTATAGTTGCAAATATTTTAGTCGATAAAAAAGGAAAAAAAAAAAAATAGTAGTTTTTAAGGCTTTGAGAGGGTATTAAAAAATACTTTGAGTTTTCCAAAAAAAATAAGCCTAGTTATATTTTTATGAAATTCCGTTTCCTGCTTCCGTTTCTTAAGGCATACAGACGTAATACCCTCTATAACAGAGAGGCAAACGCACTAAGAAGCAGTTACGTGGACAATCTTTTTCTTATAACGGAATAGTGTTTGTTGTTGTGGCTAATGACAAATGGGATTGATTTTGGAGCATCTAAGTGGTGCATAAAATAAAGGGGCTTTCCCAGTAGGCTTTCGAAGAAAAGGGAAACCGTCAACCCACGTGAACTGTACCAATGCCTCGCACATGGATTCTCAAAAATTAAGAACTCACCATTTGAGAAAAGATGTGAAATTGGATTAAATGAAGGTGGGTGATCAAATCACCGCATCGCACGACGTATGGGTAGGAGGGATACTGTCATTCTACAATGTTGTTAGGAATGGGTGAACCATAGAGGTACAGAACGTTTAGTAGATAACGGAAAATTGAAAACGATGACAGAATGCAAAAACGACAGAAGCACGTTTTTCTATTTGGCGCGCAGAACCCTTAAAACATCATTATAAACGATCCGATATGTAATCAAAACATCAGTTGGTTCAATCATTACCGATGACCATGGTTCAAAATAGCGTGGTCCGTCGCCAAAAGCCGTTGTGTAGCTGAACAGTGCGACGTTAATATTCACTCACTCAATCAATCATCACCGAAAGGCAAATCTATGAACGGGGCTGAAGTCAGGAGGAAATTGCACCGATTGCCCTTCACTACCGTGTATGGCCAGTCACGCTTGCAATGTTGCCAGGCTAATTCGGTTTGGAATCTGATTAGAATAGAACTATTTTAAGTAATGAGTCCTGCTTCTAAATATGCCCCCATGACTCGTGTTTTGGAGACGTCCAGAATCAACAGTGGTATTTTCACTTGACTTTAGTCCACCTCGCAGCCTGACAACTGATGTTAAGGTTAGGGATGTCATTTTATTTCATAGCTCAATCCTTCGATTGTCCTCCACGACACCCTTACAGAATGGCAGTATGACGACGCCATTCTACGCCCCCATAGTATTGCTATTCCTTCCATGGAGTCGTGAGCTTAAGTTGCTATAGGATAATGTCTGGTTGCACATGACACACCTTTCTTTTTGCATTCGTGCTTCTCTAACACTTCCTCGATTAGATTTCTTCCCAACAGAGCACGTTTATGATCTGATGAACAAACGTTTCCAACTGTACCTAAATCGCACTGATTCAACTCGCCAGTTGGAATGTGTATGACAAGCAATCGCGCTAGAAGACATTCACTAACTCTACAAATTCACCCAGAGGAATAACATCTTGCAGCAAAGCTAAAGATTGACCAACGCGATTAGTGATTTTCGTTATTATTATTTTTGCTTTTGCAGCTGTATTTTCTGAATAAAACATTCAATAAGTGTTTTGTTTTCAATACACGTATATAACACTACTAATTTTCATCTCTTTTGTATAACTTCTTGGAGTGCATTTCTGTTTATGGTATATAATATTTATTGGCATAAAACTACACCTATTGATACGAAGTTGAATAGATCAAGATATAAAGTTTTCATTTCGATATATTTCTATACAAATACTATTTAATAGTTTCGGAACGCTAAAAAATAGAAATAATACTAATTGTTATTAATTTTCACTTAATTATTTAATAAAGAGGATATTTCTAACGAGCAAAATATGAAAATTGTCTTCAAATACAGATTCTTTTTAGTGTTTTTTTAAATTATTGAACAGAAGGAATTCTGCCCTTAAAGTGTGATTCATATATTCACAAAAAAATGTTAATAAAATGTTTATAAATATTTTTTTTTCTTATAAGCAATCACATCAATAAAAAAATGAAAATGCATAGAATTTTAAAATATCGTGCATCGATGCAATTCATAACATTTGAACTTCTAAGAATCTGTTAAATTTTTAGTTCACTTTTGCAAGCATTATGAAGAGAATTTTTAAGGAAATATTTGAAAAAAAAAGATACATAAACTAATTTTAGAAAGTGGATATATGTCAAAGTATGTTTTCATTGTAATATACTTTTTTTTTCAATAAGCTTTTATAAGCTAAAACTTGTACAATACTTATAAATCTCACTTATTATTGAAGTTACAATATATTTTTAATCATTTTTATGATGAGTTTATCTTTAATTTAGAATTCAAAATCAAAATCAGAATTTAAATGAAGCATCTTCTTCTAAATCCGAAGGAAATTTAGGAATAAAATTACTTTACTTAAGTTAAATTTTTATTTATTAATAATTCACTCAAAGAAAAATAAATAAAATTCAATCAGTTTTTTTAAAAAAATTTATATAGTGATGCTTGTATTTAAGAACCAATAAATTTGTTTAATGTAAATCAAAAACTACAGCATGAGATAAAAGGAGATTTAATAAAGTCAAGCAGCGTGCTCGTTCTAGAATAAAACATACTTTTATTACTTCTTCTTTGCCGGAAACAGGATTTATGATAATGAAGGCTTTATATAATATAGACCTAATAAAAAGCAAATCTTCAATAAATATATCCTGAATAAGTAAATACTAAACTTCAGAATTTGGTTCAAAATTAGGAATTTATACATAATCTCGTTTAAATGCAAATGGGGACAAACATAACTTTAAGTTTATAAAACGGAATATTCTATACATCACACAGAAATTGCAGAGATCACATAATGCAATACCACAATCATAGAATAATGAATTAGTAATGAAGCTTATTCAAAATAGATGCTTAATAATTTAGAACAAATCATATAAGCATATGTAATCCACCTAAGTCCTGAATAATATCACAAAACTAATTACGCAAGTTCTTTAAAAGCATGTATATATCTCATAATCTTAATTCAGTGCAGCATGCATTTTCTGATTCTAACACGAAAACTGACGCTGATGACACTTAATAAACAATGAGTAGGCTTATTCTAATTAGACTAGTTTTCGAACTCGAAAATAGAAATTTTTTTTTGAAACACACACGTTCTGGGAGTGCTGATCTAACTAAAAGCTTTTCCGATTAATAATCTTAATGGACACTCTGCTCTGTGAAGCAAGTCAGGAGATTCGCCCCTTGTGAGTAATGTTCTTATTTGTAACGCCAAATGGTCTTGGCTCTGCAAGATTTTATATCGACTTGCCAACTGCAGGGCAAGAAAAAAGTAAAAAAAAAAATTCTGATTGAAAGATGTTCTCAATTTGGTGTTGCAATGACAGCAAAGAGGACAACTGAGTTCATTAGTTCTCACCATGGGCATCATTAATACTTATAAAAATAGACAGGGTGGTAATATATATTTAAGAGGTATTAATAAGTTTAATAGATGTTTTCTCAATACCTTCACTACACAGAATAAAAAACATCTGTTTAATAATAATAATATAATGTATTTTTCAAGAGAGCAATGCATTCTGAACATTATTTAAAGTTGTTATTTTAATTTCGAACTACAAACTAAAAAACTGAAATGAGCCGTAAATGTAAATTGCTAACATTTGTTCATAATTTGTGCTCATATGAAAGAGAATATCGAAGATTATTAATTCAATTTATATGCATTAAAATTAATTAATAAAAATTACAAATAACAAATTAATAAAAATTACAAATATTTATTTTATTTTGCTAATTGTTAAAATATGTACTTATACATCAATATTTATCATTTATTAATTATATTGTAACATTGTTTGATGTGTAAAACTTACTATATTAATTATCCTTTTTAACATTATTAAAACTTAAAATATAGTTTAATAAACTTGGACAGCAAATATTATTCCTTCATAAGCATACCTTGTGTTAATTACACAGAAGTAAAATAAATTAAATCTTATTAATCTTCAATCATAAAGTCATTGTGACAATTTCTTTCTTTGTAAGCTTTTTTTTTTCACACTTTAACATTCAAGTTCAAAAAAAGCTATTTCAAAAATATTTCTAAAACTTCTACAGAGAGAAGGGTATATAAAAGTAACTAATATTTTTAATTCTAACCACCACTCATAAATATCCAAAAAAAATTAAAAAATGAATTACATATGTTTAGCGATTATGTAAAATATTTAACAAATTTGTGATTTTAAAGAGAAAACACTTCAATGTTGTCATGTTTGCTTATTGATGCGAAAAATGTTATAATTGTTGATATGCTACGAAACAGATAAAATTACGGCGTTGTTGTAAGCGGCTGCAAATGAATGATTATTAGATTATAAGGTAAATATTACAAGCACAAAAAAAAATAGATAAAAAATACTACCACTGTTTATTAGATAAAATGGCATGTAATACCATTTTTGTATTTCTATCCTCGTAATATTTTTAATTTCGTTCATGATGTATAATTTTTTATTCACAGTACATGACTCTTAAGAGCGACAGTTTACTTTTGGTAAACAATATTTTTTCAGTTATACAAAGTTGCATTGCTGAATAATACTTGTGCAATAAATATTTTACAAAAATATTTATTATAAATTTTTGATTGATTTTTTTTAAAAAAAAGAAAACAATAGCATTTATAAATTTAATGTCCCAAAAATCCTAAGACTATCGATGTTATGAGAAAAGAATGAAAAACTTTCAAGAAGCCTTATTTTATTTATGTCTAGAAACCAGTGTACATTCTTCAGCTAAAAATTAGAGACATTCTGCAAATTTGCGTTTTTCGGGTTGAGGCACAAGAAATATTTTTTAAAAAAATTGATTCAATATAATTTTAATAAGAAATTCTTGTAATCAACAAAGAAATATTCATTGTCTCTTAAATTAAAAAATTTTTAAAGAAAAGTTAAATATATTTTTTAAGTTATGTGCATATCAATAAACACACACAAAACACTTTAAAATACTTAAGAACAAAAAACTCAGAGGAAAAACTATTTAATTCAAAACGTTCAAGAAGTAAAGTGGGAACGCAACTGAGAGACAAAAACGAAACGAAAATTTAGTAAAATTGAAAAATCAATGCAAGACATATCGATCCCTTCAATGAATTTAACAAAAATATAAAATATCCTTTAATTAGATTTTATAAAAATGAAGCAACTCCACAATTTATTTCATAAAATAAAATATGCCTATATTAAAGCAATATATCGACAAAAATCAAAAGAGATTAAATGCTGTAATATATCAATACAAAAGTTTCAACAACAATCTAACCATCTAAAAATATTAAAACAATTAAATAAAAAATTGCTTTTACTTAAAACTTCCTCCTAGATAAGTAATAATGAATAAATAAAAACATGAAATTGGTAATAAATTATGAAGAAACATAACTTATAGTGAAATTTTGTCTCACATTGACATAAGTCATTATGCCCTTAAAATATATTCATGATTTCAAGTTTTGTTAAACAGCATTATTCAAATATACAGTCATGAACATAAATCGATTTATTAACAATGAAAATAAAAATATCATAATTTCAAAACATTTAAAACTGATGTAAACCAACGTTTTAAAGCTTCACAACACAAAGTTTAGTGTTCAATTCAGCTTAGCTCTATTTAGTTATAAGATTTCGAAACTCTGTTACTATGCAATTTGTTATATTATTTGGTACGTAATCTCGCATAATTTACAAATTTATAGAAAAATGTCCATGCATATATTAGTATTACGCTTACTAATATTTTAACTGATAAACTATGCTCCCAAAAATTAAACACATTAATTAAAAATAATTGTAAAATAATTATGTCAACGTAATTATATTACTTATTTAATTTTAAAATAATTATATTGATTAGTAAAATTAATTATAAAAACTATATTAAATTATTTGATTTTATCTCATTTTAAAATTTTGATTTATTATTTCAGGAACAAAAATTCACACTTAATCTCAATAGAATGGAACTTTATGAAAAATATATTGTTCTATTAAAAATGACATGAAAGATTCCTACCAGCGTTAAATCCTCGTATCAAAAAAAAAAAAAAAGTGTTCTCTTTAAAATATTATAAATTTCCCATTACTTTCACAAAACTGGAAAACTTAATCTCATCTTAAGAAATAAACTAACAAAAATAATGAATTTAAGAAGTAAACTAAAAATGCATCCAGACCTTTTTCTTTGTATTTCACAATGAGTAAAACACAAAAATGTTTTTTTTTTAGATTAATGGAAACTAAGCATAAATTTAGTTAAATCTCTTAAACCATAATGAACCGAATGCATTCATTTTTATTTACTTGTTTTCTGACTTTTTTTTTTTTTAATTTCATAACCAAATGTAGATTTTTGGATTTTTCAAATTTTATATGTGTTTTTATAATTTTAAATATAATATTTAATTGATTCCTTTATTCTTTTGAAATCAATAATTTTCATTCGAGGTAAATAAATTTACAAAATTTTTGCGGTTTTGTTTTTATTTACGACAAAAATTTCATGCTGCATAAGTACTTAATAATATATACTTTTAATTATATGAATTTAGGTAAAGAAGTTTCTCAAGTTTTTAAAATTTAGAATTTAATTCTTGATATGATGCAATGACCGTTACAGAAGTATTTTAAATAGTTTGGTAAAAAAAAGGTTTTGGTAATATAATTCCATTTCTTGTTATTAGATGTCCTCTTTATACGAATCTCTAAAGAAAACGAATTGTGATTCCATAAAATTCTTGGTACATTTATTAAAATGAATTTTTATAATGGATAATGTGAATTATTAACATTACAAACTAAAATTTTTGTATCAACCACTCTATCGTTAAAAAAAAGTGACTTTGTATTTAAAAAAACATACATTTTCTTAAAAAAAAAAAACGTTTTATAATTTCAAATACTTTTTAAAAATTATTTTATCTTCTAATATTCGCCTTCAAAATATTGTTGGTGTTCGTAGTTGTACGCAACTTTTTTTGTCTTAGCCTTCCTGTTGCGAGGCTTCTAGTTGTTAGCGCTTTTAATTGGCGAATGAAATTCAGTTGCTTCATGCGTTTCGTATTATTCTATAATATGGCTTTTTTCTCTAATGTTGAACTCACATATTTTACACAACTCACGACCTCGCAATATTTCAGACTTCTACTCTGGTATGAAACAAAAACCACCATGTATGATTTCGTTTTAAAATATACACTGGTTTTTAAACATTTCTTCGAACTTCATTTTCATGTTTTTAATGTGTCGTTTAGTCTAATCTGATAGTTCCTTTTTTTAGTCTTATATATATAATTCCTTTTCCATTCAATAGCTTTATTTTTATTTAAATTTTTTTTATTAATTTTAACAATATCAGTTAATTTTTTATTAATGAATGTGTAAATGTTCTTCTAATATTATAATTTGTATCATTTTTATTCATTTAATAACTGAATATTTAATTAAAAGTACTATAACTATATCAAGAAAATTATACTTAAATTCAGTAAATTAACATTTGAAATTTTGTTATGAAACGCAATCCATGAAAAAAATGTTTTGAAAAAATAAAGAATTTAGGAACACTTATTTTAAATGACTAAAAAGTAATCAAAATAATGAAAATATTTTCATCATAGTTTGACATTTAAACATTGCTAGCCCATCTATCACATAAGTTCAGGGTATTACTGTATTTAAAAAACTTTGATAAATTATATATTATCAACATCATTTTGCTAATAATAAATTTTTGAAAACAAATACTCATCCTACACACAGATAGACCAAATTCATATAAATTACACAAATTAAAAGATTTTTAATAAAAATTAGACTTCATCTTAAACTATCTATCACAGTACGTTAAAAAAGGCAAAAACAATTAGGTTATCTATTGTAATAATAGCAATTTCTGTTTGCTAAATTACTCTATTTTCGTTCTCTGAGTGAACCATTTGTTACAATGAGCAGTCAAAAAATCAAAATTACAACCGAAACAATGTATTGTCTCTGGTCTATACTTAAAATCAACAACCTCGATAACAATTAAAGAAATTCCCTTCCCTGGAAAGACCATTATCACTGCCGGCTCAAACTGTAATTTTTAAGGAACAATTCTGAAAGCATCCATTAAGGCGGAACGAAGCTTTTGATGCATATACTATGAATCCAATAAAAGTTCCATTGGCAGAAGAAACTAATGGAACATAGAGAAACGTTGAAAATTGTTTTATCTTTTCAATTACGAGTACCAGACGACAATGGATAATTTTAGTATTCAAGTACTTGATTGCACCGTTTAAATCGTCTTTTCAATCATAAATTTGTCACATACTAGGTGTGGCAAAGCTTTCATAGAATTTTTGTTGTTCTGTAGATTTATATCAAATGTAGAATTTTTTCCGTTCTTTTTTTTTCCTTTCTCTCCGGTTCGCCAACCTTATTAATTCGGGGAATTAGTAATATGTCACTGACACTGATGGGGCGAAGAAAAAGATGGAGCACCGCTTAAATGATGAATAATTAAATTATTCTGACTTTTTACCGAAGGGTGGAAAATGTTAATTCAATTAATATGACAAGAGATAATGTTAATTTAATTAATATGTGAACTTCAAGACAGCAACCTTTACCAAAAAGTCTAATTAACTTCCTGGATATTTATATCAAATAAAATTAGGATGAAATGAATTATTTGCTATTAGATTATTTTTCATAAAAAGCTGTTTAGTTTATATTTCGATTCTTTGTGCGAGTGTGGGTTTGTTTTATTGACTCATTAATATAAAAATTTTGCTACAGAATCGTAAATAAATGAGCCTCTAAAAAGGCAAGTGTGGGTAGAATATTTTTAAGTTATTTATATATTAAAAGAAACTTAAAAAAGAAACAAATATAAGAATTCATAACTTATTCATACATCTTGAGATGCTTAAAAAGCATTTCAATCAAATAACCTGGACATTTATTAGATATGCTTTAAGAAATTAGTATTTGTGATTTGAATATTAAATTTGAGTAAAACAGCGGACATACTTTTTAGCTGATAACATAAAACGATATGTATAGTTAAATCAAAATAAACTTATATATATATATATATAAATAAAAGTGAAGAAGTACTAGAACCTACAGTGCTAAAGCAGGAAGAAATTGGAATTCACCAGACACAACAAATGTAGATACAAAAAGTCTTTGGACTAAACTGGAGACCTATTATGATTTCTAAAGCTGTCGCTGAATTAGGCCAGCAAATTAGGGTTAGCAATGCTTTATGGATCCAACCTTCCCCGTACAGCAGAAACTTTCGACATAATAGGGAAAAAAACCCAAGTTTAAAAGTTAAGCCTAATACAACACGTGGAAGAAATTCTGCTAATATATTAAAATGAAGCTAAGAAAAGAGAACAATAATGAATGTCTCAAAGAGAGGAATAATAATAATAAAATTAAAAATTAATAATAACACTTACGTGTAAAATAATTACTGGAGATCGAAAATTCAATCTTCCACAATAAGCTCCCCACGCGAAATGACGAATGCTATTGAGACGACTACTCAAGAAGGAAAAATCGTGGCGCCACCTGGATATTTATTTTGCAATTAAACAAACCACTAAGACTTTTTTAAAAATAAAGTAAGTAAAGGACATTTTATAAACGATAATGAACAAAATCAAGAATAGATAAAATCAAATAGAAATATATTACAAAGTAAATAAACTTGGATGATTATATACTAATCAATATATTGCAATTAAAATAAGCGCTTAAATTTTTTTTGTTTTTTTTTAAAATAAAATATATATATATATATATATATATCCCTTTAAGACCCGAAATATTTTTATCTTTAAATATTAAATTCTACTTGTTATTAATACTATATGGACTCCATTGACACTGGGAAAAATAATACAAAAATTCCCGCTCCCACTCTTGAACGTAGATGGTACTCGCACAATCGTGTGGGTTGGGCGTTTTCTGTGAAATCATCACCTGTGAAATTTTACGAGTTATACATTTTTGTGGCTCTAAGTTGATAAAGGAAACAAACTTAATTCAACTAAGATTGTTACAAATAAGGAATTTGTTGAGGTATATTTAACTCTATTGTTGACTCATTATTTATTTACTGTGAAAATCTTTAAAACATCATATTTGCTTTTGATAAGTATAAATAAACATTGCATTCTTCCCAACATGTTTTCGAATTCCTTTCTTAGTTTTCAGATCTGCTCTTGCGAGGCCTCGAAATGTCCTCAACACATCGAAAATGACTATACATGTCATACCTTTTATCATGGCGTGGCCTTTTAGCAGGCGAAATATAATACTTCGATCTTATTGCGAGAGGAATTATAACACTGTCTCATCCTCATCATCAGTTAAAATACTTTTATTAGTAGGTGGAGAGGTTGCTAACGTGCGCCTCAGCTATCTCTAACTTAAATTTTAAAAGATCCATTTTGAGTTTTTGGAAAGGGTTCAATAGACTTTGATGGTAATGAAGGATCCAAAGTTGTTTTTATACAACAAATATTTCCATGGGTTTTTTTTTCCCATCACTCTGATCTGAACTTGATTCTCCTTCCAGTAAGCGTCGTTCATATGCTTTGCCCGCGGCATAGTCATCATCCGAAAGATCACTAAGTTCAGAAACTAATCTATTCATCCATATCAAAACTTCTTCGCATTAAGAACTCGTGTCCTTTTAGACACCTGAAAAACTTTTTTGTTTAAAGTTAGCACAGTATTCCGTGGAAAATAATAAAATGCATCGGAGAATTTTATTATTTCAAAAAATACAATATTTAAAAAATACCTTACTAACTCCCACCGGAAAACTCCATTTTTTGGGGGGTAGAGAGAGAGATATGGATGCAGATATCTGTGGAGAGAATAAAAATGCCATACACCTCAACAAATATATCAAAAAGTAAATTAAATGCAAAAAAGAGAGAGAAAGAAAAAAAGGGACTCTCCCATGGCAACCTCCAAGAAAATTTGGTGTTAATTATACAATCATATATATTTCATTTTTATTTAGGTTTCCATCAAAATTATTGAAATAAAAAAGAAAACACATGATGTGACGTCTCTCGCGCCTTTCTGATTAACATGATTCTATACTCTTTGACGGCCACGATTAATGGCAAAACTTTCCAACCCAATACCAAGAAGTGAAATCGAATATGTAAATGAGATATACTATAAAAAGGATAGCGTGGTAAACCTAGATATAGCATAGCGTAGCAGGCTCAGAGGTTGTAGTGTGGAATCATTCTGATCAATAGCGCATAAAGCTTAGTGTGGAATCTTTGGGGACAAGAATTAGTCGTATTGGTGGATCAAGAATCTTCAAATATAAAGTTATAGATTATATTCTAGGTCAGGACCAGAACTGAAAAGGTAATATTAGATATTATAAGTAAATTAGATAACAGGGATTATTTCAGATAATTGAGATATGATCTAATTGCGCATTCAATTTAAATACGCGATTTAATTCTGGGTTGACTCTCACTCTAATTAATAATTATCAAATTAGAATTTAAGTATTATAAAGTTACCGGCCAAAAGTAGTATTAAGAATTATGTCTCATCATTTTGATAATCCCACACCTTACAAGTGAACCGGCAAGACATTACGGTCATCACAGGATTGCCATGCCCCAATGGCGCCCGAACGTATTTTACCCTGGGTTAGGCACGTAGGTGGAAATATACAATTCTACCTGAAATGTACTTTCAGGTCGGAGAATGCTTTCTGCAAGAGTTTATCGAGTGCATCGACAATAATATACAAAGTTACTTGAAATCCTGCGTAATCTGTCATGCTTACTTAAAAAGTCATCCGGTGGGAAGGGCTCAAGATTGGTATTCGATATTTGGTTCGTTGTTAGTACAAAATACAGCCACGTGGACTTCGCGCAGCTCAAAGCTGAATTAGCGAAGCTTTTCCCGCGATCAAAAATAAAAAGAACCAAGTGCAGTCGGAGTTTTATGCATCATACAGGGAAGAAATCAGAAAGTATCTGATTTGTATATAGATTACCAAAACAGAGAGAAGTTTAGAATTAGGAATGTCCCAAAGTATCTTAGTGGATCATATTTAAGTTCTAATTCGAACCACAGGCATGGTGACTATGGAAAGGGTGCGAACCACAAAATACGATACAACTTTTTAGAAGTCCTGGCTAAATTCGGTAGCGAGGAGATATTCTGCAAATCACAAAGGGGTTATTCGTAAACTGGCGTAATGTAGAAAAGATTTCGAGGTCAAAATGCAGGATGCCTAATTTTGAAGCTAATGGTAAAACTGGAGGAATTCGGAAATAAGGAGTAGACCAAATAACAGAAATGAGTTTTACGAGAATAGCCGTCAAAAATAATAGAGGGTTCGAGAGGAATAATCAGGTTTATTAATAATGATCAAAGATTCCAGCGAACAGGGGTTACTCATTTCGAAATGAGCGAAATGATATAATAGAGGGACCGTAGAAATAAGGGTTCGAGTGATAATTTCAATCGAGGTGATAGACGCAAAGAGGACGATTAAATATTGTAAAGGTTACTATTCAAATCTCAAGAGGTGTCGACAAGAGAGACAATTAGACTTTCTCCAATATGTATAGCACCCGCAGAACCTCCTCATCTATATTATTAACAACATTTTTGAAAGCGCTATGGGACACCGGAGCAGATAAATCTTTTTATGATTTGAAGAAGTATATAGAAAATATTTTTCTATAAACAAATAAAAATCGCGAGCCCAGGTAATAACAGCACAGAAAAGTGAAATGCCAAAACAGGGGGATTGTAGAATTGAAAATTCACATCAGACAATTCGAAAGAAATTGGTCATTTCATGCTGAAAGATTTAGAATACCCATGTATTCTAGGTATCGATTTCATATGGGTCAAGAATCGTATTAGATTTTGATCAGAAATCGTTAAAAAATTCAAAATACACTGGTTGAAGATAATAAGGTAAATAAAGGGAATTTTACACGTTAATGGGTCAGGAAATGAAGTTAAACATGGTGGCTGTTGTATTACCTGAAAAGCATGGGAAAAATATAATTGGTGATAAAATTAATTGTGCCATAATCAAAGATTTGGTACTTACTGCGGAACACTACATCGTGCTGAACAGAAAATGACCCAGAATTAGGTCATATATAGATATTTAGAAACCCGGAAGATAACTCGGTTACGCAACGATATGTGGTATTCGGTCCCACGATTTCCGTTTAATTGAAGGATTGTTATTTTATGCGAAACACGCAACGCCGCTAGGGTGAAATGCGTGTATACATTCCAAAATCTTAAGGAATGAAATAATGAGAGAATTTCATGACAAGCCAATAAGTGGACACGCAGGCAGATTTCAAAACGCATCATGTACCCGAGGACGCTTGTTATTTCCCCGTACATGAGAAAATTTCGCCGACTCAATATGTCTCTACATGCCATATGTGCCAAGTTACTTAACTATAAAAACGCGTTACCAGCGCTGGCTCTAAGTAAACCAATTATATCAAATTATCCGAATGATAGTGACGTTGATTTATTAGGCCTGTATCCTATATCGAGAATAAGACGTAACCGCTATTTAGTAATAACCGATCATTTCAGCAAATGGGCTGAAATTATACCCCTTAAAAAAGGCCTCATCTCTCGTATATAATAGCGGATATTTTTGATAACTTTATATCGCGTTATGGAGTCTACAAAATTACTAAGTGATAATGGTCCCCAATTTATATCCGAGATTTTACACCCTAAGTGAAAGATTAGGCATAAGGCATGTGAAGACTGTTGCATATCGACCAATAAAGCAAATCGGACTGAAAGAGTTAATCGAGATATAGTGCAAATGATTGCAAATTATGTTAAATGATCAACACGATACTTTGATCACTTACGTGAGTTTGTTTTTCTTACGCTATTCGTACGGCGGTGAATGAAACAACGGGAAAACACCGGCTGAGTTATTTTGTAGGTCGAAAATTGATTACACCATTTCAAAAAACTAAGCGATATCGGAAAAGCTCTAAATTCAAAAATTCAAGATATATACAGAAAAGCTTTTTAAAGAAGCAGACTAAGTAATGAAAAATTAAACAGAAAAAGGTGGGAAAATATTATAATAGACGAAAGGACATAAAAATAAAGGTAAACGATTGGGTTTTTATTGGAAACACACCCCTGTAAGTTCAGCTGCTAACAAAGTATAAAGTAAATTTAAACAAAAATTTGAGGGACCTTATAGAGTCCTAGAAGTTAAGAACTTTAATAATATTGTAATATGGAAATCAGGAAAAGATTAACAGTTAACGAAATGATCACAAGAATATATCGTCATAGGAAAATGTGACGAGGTCGAAGTAGGAACAGGTATCCCAAATAGTATAAGATCAAGTCAGGAAACTCGTACTGAAAAAGTACACCAAGGATTAAATGAGTCACAATATGGGAAAGAAAAATCTGCGGTGAAACGTAGGTTAGAGGCAAAAAGGGATTGGTAACCAATCAAATCAATACAAAAATACAGAGAGGACCCATAAAAACAAATCACTAGTCAGATCACTACCCAGTCTCAGTAGGGAATGAAAATAAAAACAAAAAGTGTCAAAGAGCAACTACAGCATAAAAGTCAGGTGTACTGGGACAAGTGGACCACAAAGAAAGTGGCAAAGAAAAAGGGCAGGCAATAATAGTAATAATAAAAGACAAATGTCATCTAGTACTATTTCCAGAGATAGAAAAAAGAGCAGGAGGAGACCAACTGAAGTTCCATATGAAAAGAGTTTGAGTAATTTAAGGCCACGACGGAGAACAGAAGAACCCCGACCAGCCAAGAACACAGTTGGGAAGGCAAGGAAAGGACGACAAGGAAATTACAAGCCTTACAACAAGAAAAATTCCAGTACAACCAAGGAATGAAGAGTGATGACACCATCGTTGAACGTGAATTTGGGAGACCGAATATAAAAATCAGGTTGTATTGTTTATTTTTTATGATCTTCCAAACAAGTGGTCGGAAGAATTATTGCAAAGAAGGAAGTCTCGGCGAAAGTTAAAAGTTATAAGCCGTCAAACAACACTACAATGAAAGTGTTCATTTAATATTGGAACTTTTGACTTGTTAAAATTTTTTTCGAAGAAAACATTTGTATTCACACATTTGTTTACTGATGTAGACTTCGTGAGATGCGAAAATCTTTGGTTATTTGTTAGTAATGGTTTATTGAAAAATGTTTTGTAATTGTATAATATGTGTGTATATATATATGTTGTTGTATTGTTACGTATTATGAGGCATCTGGTTCAGGGAAACGCGGCGTATGGGGCAATCTTTTCAACAATATATAACGATGCTGCGCGGCTCATTGGGAGTTTTGCTGAAACCAGGATGTGGGATGGAAAGATAAAAATTTATTGTGATATATAGCCAATATATGTAAAATTGATTAATATTATGGAAATAGATACTCAAATAGTTTCATTTCAGAGACTGACCCTAAAAATCTTGAAAGTATAACTTCAACGTGTTTCCAGGTTGTTAAGAAAGGAGCAGAAGTACCAGCTCCATGCAGTGTTAGATTGGCCATTCGCGCACCTAGAATAATAATAGTTTTTAAGTGTATAAATATTTTGGGCAACGAAATGTAAAGTGAGAGTGGTGGCAATAAATTGGCCAAAACAGTAATTATTAATGTTGGCCTAGTTATTGGAGTAAAATTTATTGTCACGAGTTTAAAATTAAATTGAATATTAAAATTCTAAGATGAGTAATGAAAATTAACGTCAAGATAAATTTGGGAAATTATAAAAGTTAAAATTTAAGATTAAATTGCAATGAAAATTAAAGTCAAGATAGATATTGGAAATTATAAAAGTTAAAATGAAGATTTAAGATTAAAATTTAAATAAAACTCAGAAAGAAGAAATTTAGAAATAGAGATTTAGACACGTAATTTATTAAGGGCATTGAGAACCCTTAAGTAAATCACGTTTTTCTTCTGAGGGCTGTATCTCTCGCGCCTTCTGATTAACATGACTCCTATGTTCTTGGACGGCCACGATTAATGGCAAAAACTTTCCAACCCAATACCAAGAAGAGAAACGATCGAATATGTAAATGAGATATACTATAAAGGATAGCGTGGCAAACCTAGATATAGCATAAAGGTAGCAGGCTCAGAGGTTGTAGTGTGGAATCATTCTGATCAATAGCGTGACAAAGCTTAGTGTGGAATCTTGGGGATCAAGAATTAGCTGCATTGCGGATCAAGAATCTTCAAATATGTTATAGATTATATTCTCTAGGTCAAGGACCAGAACTGGGAAAAAGGGAATATTAGATATAAGTAATTAGATAACAGGATTATTTAGGATAATTGAGATAGAGGATCTAATTGCGTGATCTTGACTTAAATACGTGATTTAATTTGGGCTTGACTCTCACTCTAATTAATAATTGTCAAATTAGAATTTAAGTATTATAAGTTACTCTTAATAAAAGTTGTATTAAGAATTATGTCTCATCATTTTGATAATCCCACACCTCTAGCTTACGCGGAACCGGCAAGACATGGTCATCACAGGATGGCTATGTCTCAATGACAAGTACTTATCTTTACAGCTGCAGTGACTCAAGTAACGCCCAATCCGCTCGAACGTGCGGGTAACGAAATCCTGAGTTCTATAAACAACATTAATAGAGTATAGTTATTAATTTTACTATTTTACAATTATTTAAACATTAAGAAAAAGTTTGTATTTAAACAATTAGAAATGTATTGATAATTACCTTTTTACGACAGACAAAAAGAGGACGTGTTTTTGTTGTATTTGTAAGCAAAGCTGGAGTCGCGAACTGAAAGTAAAACATAGACTACAGCCACCATCTGTTCATATAAAAACTGATACTTAACACTTTTTGTAAGCCCGCTCAATCGTTGGATTCGCGCTTTTCTTACATACGACTATTCCAAAAGCAAAAACTTATAAGAATAACTTACCCACACGATCGTGCGGGTTGGGTCTTAAAGTGAAGTATATATACACATATAACTATGAAGCAGATTTTCTTGATATAGAAATCAAATTAAAAAAGATAATGTTATAGTTACTAATATTTATGATAAAAGAGAAGAATTTAAGTTCAATATTATAAAAGTACCTCATTGGGAGAGTAATGTACATGTTTCTATATTCAGAAATATTGTTTTGAATTATATAAAACGCAATAAATTTCTAGTTTCGAAAAAATCCGAAAAAAAAAAAAAAAAACTGTAAACATTTTACTAAATATTGCTTAACTCAAAAATACTCAATTAATTTTATTAATAGTTATTTGAATAAAGAATCCTAAATAGTAAGGATTAAAACTCCTTAGAATAATATTAGTTTATCGTTATACAATTATCATTTTTTCTAGATATAGTTACCTCCATATTCTAAAATAAGATAAAGTGATTTATCGTGATTTTTTAATTCATACATAATTCTAGTGTCCCTAAGGTATGATAGTATGTAAACTCTCTTTTTAATTTTTAATTTCTATTATTTTCATAACTTTTGCTAAGTACTATAATTCAGCCATTTCCATGCTTTGAATTTGCATTTGGCTCCAGAATCTGGCAATAGCTTGTTTATTCTACTCAGATTTAGGCTGACTCTGCATTTTTGAATGCAATTTTTAGGTAAGTTACCTTTATCTTGCAATGGATTTAGATGTTCTAATCATTATTTTCTATAGGTTTTTGCTAGGTATTATTAACATAAAAGGGGAAGGTTGGCTGGCTACAAAACATGTTCAACCCCACTTTTATATAAATTATTTATATATAAGCTGTCCTAAGTCTGCAATGTTTATAATACTGTAGCATCCACAGTTTTTATATTTTCACCCTATTAGATTTTTAATTGCTAATTTATCCTTCAATGTCTGGTTGGCTTGAGATTTCAATTTCTTTCAGTTTTACTTGTTGAGTGTTCATCTCTCTTTGATAGCGAATTTCGACTATGCATATATATATATATATATATATATATATATATATATATATATTGCATTTTTATTTATATAGATAAAGTATATAAAAGGTTAAAACATCGAATACTGTTTAAAAGTCTACTGAAAAACATAAATAAAAAATATCATTATTATTAAGTACTCATAATTTTAGAAAATATAAAGAGTTTGTATATTGCACTATACATATAATGGCTTCAAAAACAATATTTAGGTACTTGTAGTATAATTAGATAAATATTTTAACAACTGATTAACAAAATTTTTAGTGTTTAAAAGTTAGAAGGAAAAAAAAAAGAGTTCAAATTTTTGCTATTTCCTATATATATTTCACGACAACAAAAGCTTATTAAAAAACAATTATTTAAGATTAACAGATAGGAAGTATAGAAAATTAACATAACATGAAAATAATCTATTTTGATATTTATTTAAGTAATTACCTTAATATATATAGCTAGTTTTTTTTCTCATAAAGGCTTTGATGAAAATTCAATTTTCATCGCATAATTATATGTTTCCCCCCAGGTAATTACATACTTTTAAATACTAAAAATTAATGAAAGAAAAAAATAAAATCAAAGCACAAGAAAATCGTTGTTCGAATTAATATAAATTATATCAAAAGATAATATTAAAATGCAACATCTGACAATAAAGTTCGGTGAATAGTCCTGTAACATTAACGTAGATGAAATATTAATGAAAGTTACCTTACTGTCCTTCGAAATAGTCACTTCCCATGACTATGCACAGCTAAGATCTGCTATGCATGCCCTGGAAACTTTGCAGGAAGTCTTTTTTAATGGAGTTTAAAAGCCTAGTCACGTTTCGTTGGATGTCAGAAATATCGTCAAGTCTCTTTCCTTTCAAAGCGAGTTTGAGTCGTGGGAATAGGAAGAAGTCTGGTGGATTGAGATCTGGCGAGAATGGTGGATGTTCAATTTGCACCACTCCCTTTTTGCCGGAACTGTTTGACGATATTGGCTGTGTAAGGGTGAGCATTGTCGTGAACAAAAAGCCATGAACTTTGTTTTTCGTATTAAGGTCGTACCCTATACGTAGACGTTTGATGAAACGGGTCAAAGTTTCAATGTACCTAGCAGCATTAATCATCTAGCAAATCATACACACAGTTAATTGGCGATCTTTTGTGATTAATTTACTCACTTTCTCAGTGCTTTCATCACCGACCGAGGTCACCTGTCTTTCGCTACGGGGGTTGTCAGAAACACTTTGCCGGCCTTCTCAAAAATGGGCGAACCACTCGTACACACACATCATGGACAGTGCCTGATCTTCATAAACATGCACCAGCATCTAATACGTTTCTGTCGGTGTCTTTCCAAGCTTATAACAAAACATTAAATTGATCTTTTGTTCATTCATTTTCCTGTTCTCAGTTAAGAATCAACGCTCTAAACAAGGACTTTGTAAAACAAATCTTATACGGAACACAAACGACATTTAACTGAACAACGGTGAGGGCAGATAGTTTACACTTGCCGCTACGCATGTGCAGCGTTTTGTTCTGCCAGTGTTACCAGATCGGCAGTTCTGACTTCATTCGCTGAACTTTATTGTCAGAGGCTGTATTAATAAATTGTAGATTTGATTAATATAATATATATAAGAGCTTATTTATTTCTAACTTTTTAAATACGTTTATCTTTCCCTCTAAAATATTAAGAAAATTTTAGTATATCTCATAGGAAATTGAGTAAGTTTAAAATAATTTTAAGTTTTTTAACATGAGCATGGATGAAAATTGATAAAATTTAATGGATCGGATTTATTTTTAAAAGTTCGCAAATAAAGTGTATTTCATTAATAAATCTCAATATTTTTTTCAAAAAAGAAAATATGATTATTTGAAATACTGTTGCTAAGAACATACAATATAATTTATTCTAAAAAAAAAATTATTACAAAAAGTATCTAGAAAAACTATTTCCACTACAGCGAGAGTAACTTCTACAGTAAAAACATTTCTTTTCGAACTACAGAAAATGCAGAATCAAATTTCGTCGACAAATGCTTTACATTATGGTTTCCGCATGTACAAGATGTAACTCCTTCTTTCCATAGATTTTGTTTTTTTAAGTTTTTTGGATCTCTTTTTGCAATTCGTCTATTTCTCAATATTCTTCCTTTGCTAAACCTTTGTCGTTACTGAAGTGTGGTAGAAAATGCAGATGTGTATTTGGCTTTTTCAAAAGTCTCCGGGACTTGTGAAAGAAAAGTGAGGTTGTACAATGAAAAATCGATTACGAAACCGCTGAAATGTGTGATCCCAAAAAAGAGAAAATGCTGGCTGTGAAATTTTCGAAAGCGTTGTACAGAAAATGGAGCAAATATTCGAATGAATCGAAAAGTTTCAAGTTTCAAAAAAATAGGAGAGAATTTTTTTGGTAACTTCACTTTTTTTTTCTTTTTTGGCTTTTTCTTTCTTTATTTTTTTTAAGAAAAAATACTCTCTATCAAAACTATGCAGAAACTTCAACATTTAACACAATGACAAATTATACTTATTTTGAAATTGCTTTAATTGAAGTTCCTTATTCTGCTTAAGGTATCCGACTACGTTCGGAACCGTGATTTTAAAATAACGCATAAATGGATAATTTTCATGATATTTAGTGTCACTTAGATTAGAATACATGTATAAAATTGTTTTAGGGACATTTTGACAAAAAGAATCATTTAAATACAATGTTTTGGCAAAAAATAAACTTAGAATAATCTTTTTTCAAAATGTTTTCCTTTTGTGAAAAATGCTTCTATCATAATAATATTTTGCCTGTATATAGCTCAGACCTCTGTACAGAGGCTCAACTATAATTTTTGAAAGATTCGCATTATTTTCAGAGTTACAACCAAATGAAATATAAGTATCGGCGTTTTTTTATTAAAATTTCTCCCCTCTGTTATCGTAAAACATGGATAAACCCACTTCTAAGTTATATATTTCCAAAATTCTAGTTGAGCCTCTGTACAGAGGTCTGGGCTATATACAGGCAAAATATTATTCTAATAGAAGCATTTTTCACAAAAGGAGAATATTTTGAAAATGGGTCATTCTATGTTCATTTTTCGTCAAAATATTGTACTTAAATTATTTTTTATTGTAATACTATTCTTAAAACAATTTTATATACATTTTCTAATCTAAATGACACTAAATATTATAAATATTACCCATTTACATGCTTTTGCAAAATCACGGTTCCGAACGTAATCGGATACCTTAATTATGATCAGTTTTATTTTTTTTTTTTAAGAAAAAATGCTAATTATTTAATTTTAATATGTGTTGTTTTGTCTCCTAATTCTAAAATAATATTAAGACTCTTCTTTCGTCTAAGTTTCTAAAAATCATAATATAGTATAAAATTTAGCATGTGCAAGTGCATGATATTTTTCTACACACTTTGTTTTTAAGAAATTGGTCGATAAATCATTTTCATAAATCAAATTAACTATCTAACCACTTCATAATTAAAGTTTTTTGAGTTTATTACGTTTATTTTATATCACATCAGAAGTAAGATATTTGACAAGTTTTTGTAAAGACTTAATATTTGTTGACCAAAGAGGCCATTTCGTAGATTGCCTTGAAATGCGAGTTAGAAAAGTAAGCAGAAATATTTTTTCGTTTCAAATATTACCTCATGATATACAATCATGTTGATGTATAATTATGAAAAAATTATATTTTTCAAGGTTATAGAGTCACAGAGAGAGAGAGTATAAAAGGAAACACAAACTTTTGATATTTGCAAAAATATCTATACAATAAAGCTTAAAAAACACTATTCAAGGGATAAATTTAATAGCATGGAGTAAACCTAAAACTCTTTTCATAATTCATTCTTTGTTATCTTAAAATGCATGAAATAAATGAATTCTCCTGGATTTTCCCGAGCTGATCTCGGGCAGACGAAACGTACCATCCTGGTTCATCCCGAATGTAGCTTGGGCAGTGTGAAAATTTACGCCGTGCAATCGATCTTTCCCAGATTATTTCACATCTGCTTTTTATGGTTTCGAATAATTGAAAAGTACCACTCGATGGAATTTTCTGCAAAATGAGGACGCCTTGGTAGAGAGCACATACACCTCTTCCCCACGCTTGTCTGAAAGACAATGTTGACTCTGTTCCCCCAACAGAGAAGGAAAGTAATCCAATACGACATTGTATTATTTGATGCTCAAAGAGAGACAGTAAAGGTAAGAAAGTAAGAAGGGAAACAAGATTCTATTGTCCAGACTGCGATGTTGGGTTATGTACAGTACTGCGTTTTCGAATTTATCATACTCGATCAATTTTTGATTAATAATTATATCCTTTGCATTTATGTAAATGCAAAAGATGTAAATAAATATGTAATTCGAGATAAAAACTAGGTATTGTAAGCTTTATATTTATAAGAGAGATTGACTCCGAAATCTTAAGATTTCTGTCATGCAGAAAGTCAACTTTACGGGCAAATTACTCATTTATTTAAATAGATATTTTACATATGTTTTCAGGAAATTTTGCATGCGAATGGTGCTTTTATGATTAAAAAGGTACGTATGTTTACAAATAGGTATAAAAAATTGACATTTTTTTATCCATAATCCAAAAATAAAACGAAGCTGGAAGGAGTTAACAAATTCTAATTTGTGTGTGTGGCTTTACATCCAAAAATAGAATAATTTTCTTTATCTCACATTTGAGTATATTTTCATCTATTGAAATGGGAAGTTAAGGTATCCGACTACCCTAAAATCATGATTTTGTTCAAAAATTGACAAATTTTTTATAACTTTATTTTATAGGTCATCTTATTAGCTTTATAAAAATACCAAGCTTTTTATTTTCCATTCACTAGAACAAAAACTGCAAGTGTTTTAGTAAAAGCAGATGCCATAATTTTACACAAGATGTCGAATTTTAAATGCGTTTTACTCGAAATGTGTTTTTTTTTCGAAAAACTCAAACGGGGACAACGATTGCTTAAAAGGTTTTTAAAATAATTTGTTGAAATTTTTGGTGTATATTCTGTATAACAGTAGAAATATTTTAACCTTCAGATTTATCAATCACTGTTTTATTTCAAAATTTACAGATTTTTATGTGAATATATAATCACTGTTTTTTTAAGCAATTTCTTGTAGTCACTAAGATAAAGTGCTCTAGTTTTTGTAAAAATTAAAATATCTCTTATCCTGAAGGTCATTTCAAAAATAAATAACAAAGTAACACATCAAAATTGAAACATTGAAAATTTGTGCATAAAATTTTTGTTCAGAGAGGGCCCCGTTTATGTAATTTTTTGTACATTTTTACCAGTTTTTTCCCTTTTTAATAATAATAATTTTTTTGTTTATAATTTTAGGATTTTTTTCTTAAAATATACTAAATAAATCTAAAAATCACAAAAAAAATTCCCATATCTTTATTTTTTCAAAAAAAAAGTTGTCACAAGTAGTCGGATACCTTAAAATATTTTGGGTACGATAAATGGTGAAACTTTTTTAAAAAAAAATTTAACAATTATGAATTATCTACTTTTAAGAATAATTTGATATATTTATCTACATAAATGTGATCATTTTGTTATTCAACTTGATTCTTTTAACAAGTTGAAAATACAGTAGCAGAAGGGTCATGGTTGTGAAGTCGTGACCAGCGTTGTTCTTGTTGATTATGCATTCAAACCCTGATGCTATCAAATACTCGAAACATAGAAGAGCTGTTAAATTTTTAATCTGCCGAGATTCAAATCCTTGCATTGGCATGGTGGAAATCTGAAAAGGGGAATGACAACTCAAGTGCTTTCCTTGTCACTTAACTGTGATTCAGAATTACGAGGTCTGTCACCTTTAGTCCCCATGTTGCATCTGACTCAATAATCAATCAAACACTGGTTGAAATTCCATATACTTGTATTTCGCAGCAATTTAACAAAAATTAATTTACCTTTACGAGTTTAATAATATATATTTTTTAACAAAGTACCTTCTCTAAAAATTATCGTTTTGAAGCTATATATTGATAAATGAGTGTAGATCTTTCAATTTTCTAAAAACCACTCATACTAAATATCTTAAAGAATTTAACCCTTTATCTACCGACGGTACTTATAAGTACCCTCACTTTAAAATTACATAGAATAACCATTTTTACGAATACTGTGACGATACCTTAGCAGGTACATTTTTTTAAATGCACTCTTCCAAAATATATATGGCAGCACGAGTTCTTTGATGAGTATTTCAGCGGGAAGGCGAATAGCTTTATAACAGAAATTGCGTTTTCAATTGACGGCGTTTTTAGCGCATTGCGAAGATTATCATTTTTATTCCGAAAAAATAGTTAATGTCAAAAGATAAATGTCTTTTTTTTGTATGTTAATGAAGATCTTAGAAAACGATTTGACTATTTATTTTAAGTAAACAGTGTATATAATTAATTTTACAGTTGAATATCTTTAATTAATTAATTAATTAGCTCTAATGGATTAAATTTCCCAAAGTTGAGTATTTTATTCATGTACATCATTTAATTTTCAATGTAGTGATTCAAAAAAAATATTGCATGAAAAAAACTGCAGTAAATCATGATGCGGTTGAGATAAAGGGTTAAAAGTAAATTCCTTTCAAAAGTTTTCAACAACAACATTTTGAATTGTTCATATAAAAGTTTATCCTATATGAAATGCATAAGGGAATTTAAAAAAAGATTACAATGTTCTGAAAGGAACGAAGTAGCTGTAGAAACGGAACAGTGACTTTCAAATATTTAGAGAGAGAGAGAGAATAATCTTCCAATTGATTAATTTCAATGAATTTGTATGTTACTATTTGTAACAAAAAGGTGTAAGGGAAGTATTGCAATTTATACCCGCATTTTTTCCTAAAATTTGAATTATTTCCGTTTTTCTACACATATTAAGATGACATATCTTTTTCCAGTTTACTTTGTGCTAATATTATTTTGAGCAATATGTTCAATATTATTGAAAACTCAAATTATAATCATTAATATATGTACAAAAATTTATTTATTCTAAAAATGTTGAAGTACACAAGTTGAAAATCAAATAGAATTGATAAATCAAATAGAAATATAAATCAATCAATTAAAAATAAAATGCGGGAATTCATCTGAAAAATCAAATGAACTGACTACATTAAAAAAAAATATTTAAAAAGAATCTGAAGATCCATCGCAATCTATATAAGTAACTCCGAGAATTCCTTTCTTGAAATATCTTCATTTGAACTCAACGCAGAAAGTTTTGACCCAGTCGTACCAAATCTCTAACACAAATATAAGTAAAATTGATTTATTGATATCAGTAACTTCAGTTTATGGTGGAAAAATCAACACACACAGACCAATTACAAGAATTAAACTCATTATTTATCTGACAAAACTACACTGCTGACCACACAAAATACAACACCATGAAGATAGCATGTAAACCGTGTGAAATTTACATCATGGGTGGTGGCAATGAAATCGTTAGCATTGTAGCCCAGACGCACATCACGAGGCGACCGTCGCGCCACCCGCAAGCACTATATAAGGGGACAACAGATTGTCGATTCGAAGTACGACAATTGTTTTTTCTTGTGTAAGCTGTTTATCTATGCCTCGTGAAGAAATCGAGCGTCTTTTATCCAATTTTCTGAATTGGGACAAGAAGAATAGCAGCCTATATGGATTATCCTTCAGAAAAATTGGTCCGCATGTTGGACAAAACCCAGCAATTGTAATGCGGATCTGTCATCACTGGACGCAGAAGAAACGACGGGCCAACGGAGTCGATCATACCCACCTCGTTGAACCACTGCTCGTGATGACAGGTGAATTGTGAGATTTTCAGTGATGGATCACGTAGCCAAATCACGAACCATAGCACAACAGATTCAGTCTGTTACACATCATTCGGTGTCCGCTCGCACCATTCGACACTGTTTGCAGCAGAGTGGAATGTCCACAAGGCGTTCATTGCTTCGTTTAACCTTGACTGGAAACCACGGGCATTTGCTCCACCAATGATGCAATGAAAGGTGGATATGGACAATGGAATGGAACGACATTGTCTTTACTCACAAAACTCCCACCTCTATTTGCACATCATGATAGTCGGATTCGAGTTTGGAGACTGCTGAACTATTGCGTTATGCATCACCACACTGGTCCTGCCCTCGGTATCATAGCTTAGGATGGTATTGGATTTCACTGCTGCACCCTTTAGTATGCATTGCCGGTACACTGACCAGCCAGCACTACATTTCTGAGGTGTTGGAGGCCGTGTGGTACTCCCATACTTTCAAGGCTTGCCATCAGCCATATTCCAACAGGATAATGCGTGATCACACGTGGCACGCAATGTACAAGTGTTCTTTACCCAGCAGATTGAATTGCCTCCTTTGCCTTTTTCTCCCAATCTATCGCCAATCGAAAACGTGTGGTGGATGCTTGCACAATGACTGGCCCGGGATACACCACCCGCTGCTACACCAGATCCACTTTGGCAATATGTGGAAGCCGCAGGGACTGCTATACCCCAAGGATACATCCAAAGGCTCTTTGATTCTATGTCGAGGCGTGTGGCAGCGGTTATAGCCAACAATGGTGTCTACACTAACTACTAATTTTGTCATCATCCACAAGTCACAAGTGACTGTAATTTTAATCGTTTGATCTGCGTACAACATGTTATCTGCCAAATAAATTCCATTGTGGTATCTCTGGTTTTTTTAGGTATTGCATTTTGTGTGGCCAGCAGTGTAGTAGGGACACAGGCAAATGGAACTAAGGTGATCTAAAATTGCACAGTATTCATAATTCTCTGAAATAATCTCTAGAACCCGTTTTCGTAAAGGAACACTGGTTGAATTAAATTCTGTAATGGTGACTGTCTAGCCTCTTTTGCTTGCAGTAAGTCATTATTACTCTCCACCCTTAAAAGCGATTCACTTTTACTATCCTTCTCTCTGAACACCAATTAACTTCATATTTTCGAATCTTCATATAAGTAAATCATAGACATAACGCATTTTTTTCGCACGAAGACAGCCATAACATTAAAGTAAAGCTCCAAGTTAGTAACAATGACTCAACTTGGAGGTCACAGGTGTAGTTTGGGTCATTAAAGAAACAGACATGATTACAAAAATAATTACTTTTATTTCAGGCTAATCAGTTTATGATTACTTAAAGTTCAATAACCTTGGGAACAATCCTGATAGCTTAAGATTATAAAATGTACACTTATCTCTTGATCCACTTGTCAATTATTTCCTAAACTGCTACAGTCCTTCTCAAATCAGTTTCTCTATTATTTCCATTTCTCCGAACGACAGTTACAACTCGAATGATTACTTGAGGACGAATGACTCACTAACAACGATTAACGACTAGCTACTCACGATCCTCGATTAACTTTAACACACCCCTTGCCAGGTTTAAAATAGCATTTACATTACCATAAAATCAAGTCCTCTCTACGGCAGGCGGTTTTAAACTCAAACCACAAAAAAACGAATAACTTTCCCAAGAGGATTAGTTGAAAGACTGCGGACAGAACCCATCACAACAAAAGTGAAACCTCGGGAGATATTGCCTGCTAAAAATTTAATGATATGGTAAAGAAAAAATTACTGATTTCTATTTCTCCTACTTCGGTTACTTTTGCCTATATATATATATGTAAATTATTACTAACCTTATTCAATAACGGTCATGAAATCCCATTTCTTTTTAAAAAGATCTTTAATATAGGAGAATTGTGTGATTCTTTTTAACGAATTTTGCTCATTTTTAACTAATTATTTTTAAATAAAGACTGCAAAATAACACTACTGTTCGAGTAAAAAATTTCATATATTAGTTTATCATGCGAACTTCAGTTATTATAACCTCTAACATTGTACTGATATAAAAATGTGGATTGACTTTACAGCAGCTCTACTGCAGCATATATATAATAAATTACTTGATCATACATCCATCGGAGAATACGTTGATAAATAAAAAAAAAGTTACTTTATAATAATTACTCTATTTTTGTACATTATGCTTCAAGAAAAATTATACTTCTCAAGCAATTGCTTTTGTAACTATCACTCAATAATTAAAATTTTACTAATCTTTACACATACAATTTTAGCATGAAATTCCATGCATTACTCATCGAACTTTTTAAAATTTCGACTCGATTATCCATAATTTTATTCTATTGAGGAGTTAGTTTTCTTTGAGAATTAGAATCATTGTTCATTCTGTTTTTATCTCTGACGTGAAAAATATATTTCCGAAGAGGCAAAAAGGAGTCAGATGTAATTCAAAATTCTACAGCTTCATTAAAAATACATAAATAGCTTTGAATAGAAAATAAAACTATAGGAATCATTAATCGTACCAAATAAAAAATTTAACTCTGAAAAATAACGTAACACGATTCGGTGAATAATTCTGCATAACTTAATGATGTTTAGTCTTTCGATAGCATCATTACTTATCTGTCAAACATAGTGTTAAATCGTATCCTAAGTAGAACTACAATATGACGTGTAGCTGGATCATTACCCAGCCGTTTTCCTTATTTTATCATTATTCAAAGAAAGTATTAAGTCATTACTGTCTAAAGAAATAAATGCTTACATAGCGAGTCAATGAAATTTACTTTGCATCTGTCGAATTCATACCAAATTTAAATTATAATTTGGAATATTTTTGTGAGAGAATTACTTTTATAGACTATAGTATAGAGTTTTTACATGCAACGTTAATGAACGTATGTCCATGTTATACCATTTTCAATGGTTAGGCGTGTTGTAAATTTACTTTTATAAATGATTGATAATAAATATAGAAAAGAAAAAGAACTTAAAAAGAGATGTATTGTCAGAAAATAGATATTAAACAGAAAATACATGACTGACTTCGAGTTATGGCTCATCTGGAATGAAATTAATACTCTTAGACAAGTAAAGACAAGAAGTTAAATTCTAATGAAAATCTTATGTAATTTATATTTAAAAATTTGTCTGTCCTTTTCTATGCATAATTATAAACGAAATACATTAAAAATATATTATGATTGCCTAAATTATTGTATCATACCTATCCTTGCTATATCCTCATAATTATATATATATCTCTTAACCCATCCTAAATATATCTTAACATTATTTTAACTATACTTTAACTATCTATAATATACCCTTACTATATCTCAATAATTATAGCCCTCTTCAACAAATATTCTTATAAGGAGCTGAATTTTAAACTATCAGTTTGAGAACAACAACTTACTTGTGAACGATTAGTAATATCGGTTTGTCGTATATAAAATGTTATGAAATATCTGGATTATACATTAGGACATTTTTTGTCCGTTATGCTTTCAGGCTAGAAATACTTGAAAAAAAGAAGTCATCTTCAACGTCAGATACTCATAGGGTTTTAAAAATGAGAAAGAAAAGCAATTCATGAGCATTTTGTAACGATAGAACATCTAGCAAATAAGGTGGGTGTATTTTAAATGTGCTTTGTTATAAATAATTTAAAAAATTGATGAGCTTGATGTTCTCAATTTCTAATGATCTAACTTCAAAATATTTAAAAATAATTTTTCGATACAGTATTCTAAAATTATTCAGGGTTCTGTCCTTATTTTTAGAATCTGAGTTTTGTTAATTAGGATCAACAAATTCTATTTCAGAACATGTTAATTTTTTTAAGTAACTAATTAAAAATCTTATGATTTTTGAAACGAAATTTCTTTTATCAAACTTTTGTTAGAGGTGAAACTGCTGGTCATTAATAAAACCTTCAAATGAGATATACTTGAATTTTATTTTATTTTTTTAAGTATTTCAACTTTTTTTTATTAAAATATCTTTTTGTATCATACGTAAAATCTAAAACAAAGACCTGCCGTAAGATCCGGCGTATAACGCGGAACTTTTAACACAAAAAATAAGATCGAAATTTATGGGTGCGCGTTATACGCCGGGTATAAAAACAAGATTCAAAAATAAAAAGAATTAGATGCGCATAAAAAAACTTAGGACTTCTACAAAGATCGGAATACTGTTCATTTAAAATAAATGTATTTTATGAACTAAAAGGGTTGTTTTTCTAGAAATATACTATTTTTTTCAAAATCCTTGGATAATACCTCGGAAAAATGGTTTTAAAACATAATAGTATTGTTAAAGTACATTGCAGGTTCCTTCATAAAAGAGTGTATGTGCGCTATATGGCAGATATCATTAAGTTAAAAAATGCAGCTTGAAAATATAGGTGTTCATTATATGCCGGATTTTACGATAATTGTGTTTGTTTATATTTAACAATGTATTTTACATTATTTGGATGCAATTATTTAGATTGTTTGTAGTCTTTATTAAATAAAATTAGGAATAAATTAATTCGATTTCATATTTTAACAAAGGAATTCTATCTTCTGTATAGCATTACATTATAATATATAATTTTCCTTTTAATCTTAGGTAGAACGTAATTAAAAAGTTACCAAAGAAATGACTAAAATATATAAATATATAAATTTACATAAAAAAAATGCAGGCAAAATGTAGAATCAACAAAAGCAAATAATATTGATCTATCCAAAAAAAATTCTTTCTTTTATACTGAATGCTATAAAATTAATTAAATGTATAATTTTAGAAATATGTTATATTAAAACCTTAGTTTCCGAATTCCTCTAAATTATACAGATGATTTTTTTCATGTTATTTTATTTACATTTTACTTATTTATTGAGCTTCACTCAAACAATTCACTACTTCTTTATATTTATAATCAAGTAATACTTAAAAATTAATTCAATACAAGATTTATTACATTAACATTTAAGTTCAAAGATATTAAATTGACGTTTTTGAACTCCTGGATAAATTAACATTTTGTAAATAGTTTCAAAATTACCTAAAACTAATATATTCCTTAAATAGAAAGTTTATCTAACTTTCTAACCGATAAAATTAGTCATTTTCTGTGTAAATGATTTGAGACATACAATTAAAATAATGAATCTTTCCTCCTAGGTTATTCATTAAACTATTTTAATAACACAAAATATATTCTGTAACTGTTTTATAATGTAACATGTTTAAAAATTGATAGATTTAAAGTTTATTAATTTAATGGTTATTCTGTATCATTTAATACTATAAAAATAGGTTTTAAAACATTTTACTATGAAAAAAACTGTGCTTATTTCATTTAAAAGAAAGGAAATAAACAGACAATTATTTTTATGAACGCACGGGTTAAAAATTAAATTGTGAGACAGTTTTGAACTATAGGTGTTCATAAAAAATACTTAGATAAATATTCAGATTTGAGAAAGCTTTAATAAATTTATTGCATTTTCAACACCAAAGAACAAAATCGTTTTGAGTTCGTAATCATTTTTCAAATATATGTAAATGAATTTTTCTCTCCTTTATATTCACAGAAGATAAAATTTCTCCCTGAAAAAAAAAGAAAGATAACAACAAATGGAATGAATGAACTTGAAAAGAATTCAGTGGAATGTATTTAGCCAGATAAAATCCAAAATGTCGCTACAGAAAAGGGAGAATAATGTCTTTTGACGACTGAAAATTACTTTTCTGCCAATATTAAAATCGAAATGTGTATCGAAAAATTCAAAGGAATTTAAATCATATTCAATTCAGAAGGAAAGATGAAAATTATACTGGAGGAGGAGGCACACACACATTCGTCTCCGGCATTCAAAAGTAAAGAATTTGAATCAATAGGAAGAGCCGATACTTTGAATTGAAAGTCTGCTTATTTACTAATTTTTCATTTATGATTGAGAAGAGTGACTCCTAAATTTCATGATAATTTTTCAGCGTTATTTTGCAAATACAAAGGGAGAAATAGTTCTAATTATTTATAAAGAAATTTCTGACAATAATTACAAATAATTTACATTTGTAATACTTCTAGAGAAGACGATTATTTGAGAAATCGCATAATTAATCATGCTATTGAGAATATTAATATTTCTAAAATTGAAATGCTAAATTTATAATTTAATTATAATTGTGTCTTCTAACATCGAATATATGATCTTTAGTTTTTATGAAACATTTTGAAATTCCAAGTGATACTTTTCATATTTTTGATAAATCCAGTAACATCAACACTTTGTAAATATTATCCTTATTTATCGTCCCTATATCTTTTACCTTTTTTTAAATGTTATTTATTTTAATACATTTCAGCAAAGCAATAATAGCTGAAACATTTAGGATGTTATCTCCATTTGTAAATAAATACTAACACTGTTTTTTTATGTAAGCTTTTTCTGTTTTTATATGATAGGTACGTTTCTGAGTGAGTTTTTTTAAAGTCGTACTATAAAGTAAAACGATAACTTTTGGCGACGGAACTGGAAATTTTAAGCTATGGTCAACTGACAAAGACCACACCTGAGGTAACATACCACCTCCTTCCACACCACGCCAATGTGTGTGAGGACTTTTAACCCTTAAGTGGGCCATTTATCCCTCTTTTGAATTTCTCGCAGTTTCTTATGTTTTATTAACATCTAAGTAATAGCATTTAAGGTATCCCACTACGTTCGGAACCGTGATTTTGCAAAAGTGCATAAATGGATAATTTTCATGATATTTAGTGTCACTTAGATTAGAATACATGTATAAAATTGTTTTAAGAACATTTTTTGACAAAAAAATTATTTAAATACAATATTTTGGCAAAAAAATTAACTTAGAATAATCGTTTTTCAAAATGTTCTCCTTTTGTGAAAAATGCATCTATTATAATAATATTTTGCCTGTAGTTAGCTCAGACCTCTCTACAGAGGCTCAACTAGAATTTTTGAAAAATTCACATTATTTTCATAGTTACCACCAATTGAAATAATTATTGACGTTTTTTTCTTAAAATTGCTCCTCTCTGCTGTCGTAAAATATGGATAAACCCACTTCTAAGTAATATATTTCTAATCCCACTTCTAAGTTATAGAGACAAAATATTATAATAGAAGCATTTTTCACAAAAGGAGAACATTTCGAAAAATGATTATTCTAAGTTAATTTTTGGCCAAAATATTGTATTTAAATAATTTTTTTTTTGTCAAAATGTCCTTAAAACAATTTTATACATATATTCTAATCTAAGTGACACTAAATATCATGAAAATTATCCATTTATGCACTTTTGCAAAATCACGGTTCCGAACGTAGTCGGATACCTTAAGTAAATATATTTTATTTTGCCGAATTTTATGTTCACATTTATATTTTAGAGATGGAAGGAATACTTCTCAGGGAACCTTTCACAATCATAAAGAAAATTAAATTTAATGGTGATTATTTGCCATGAAAAAAGGAGAAGCATGTTAAAATGCACAAGGGGATATCACATTCTGCACACACATGCAACAGGTTCTCTTTGCTTGTCCTTTTCTGCTACGCCTCCTACATCGTCTATAGTTGGAAACCATCTTTCGCATATGTTTCCCACATTGGCTAAATGCTCATCATCCGGAACTACATACTTATTTGATTGGAAGCTATCAGCTTCCTTTTTCTTGAGAAATATTCATCAATTAGCTGACTAGCCAAGGCTATACGGATGGTTAGCTGGACTAACTTCTGTTTCTTTCGTTCACTTGCCATAGTATGAAACTACAGTAAGACCCCGCTTAACGCTGTTTCGGTTTAACGCTCTTTTATTTGAATTGTGGGATTCCCCGAAATACTGCCCGATGCGTTAGGCTTCCCGATATCCGAAGTAGTTTACGTGTGTTTCTTCTTTTCTGCTGTATTATACGGACATATTTGTATCGTTTCAAACATTTGTTGACGTTATTGTAAGTATAAATTTATATAATATAACGATTACCATAGTGACAAATATTATAATTTTTAGTTTTTAATCATGGGTGATAATAAAAAACTTGAAAATAAGCATAAAAAGCACGAAGTAAAAGCATTTAATTAGAAACTAAAATTCAAGTGATTAGAAGATTAGATACTGGTGAACGTCAATCTGAAATTGGTGCTGCATTGAATTTGGCAGCTTCAACAATAAGGACCATTCTTAAGAATAAGGAAAAAATACTGTCATCGGCAACTGCAACTACGACAAGCTCTGCAACTGGAATTACCCGTTCTAGAAATAATACAGTAAAGGAAATGAGAAAAATGACTTTCTATATGGATTGACGACGAAATTGAACGCAATATGCCCCTAAGCAAATATATTATAATGGAAAAAGCAAAGAGAGAATTTTTAATTGAAAATGTAAACATACTGATTTAGAATTTTATTTATTTGTATACGTATATTCATTAATTATGTTTCTATATTTGTAAAAAATAAATTTTGCTCTATTGTTATAAAAAACATAATTAATAAATTTAATGGTAAAATACCAGACCAATTTTCTACCCATCTTCCCGTAACTCCATTATTTACATGATGAGATAACCTCGTTTAACGCTGTTTCATATTACGCTCTATTTTGATGGAACGTATACCCCTCGTTAAGCGGGGTCTTACTGTACTTATGATGGCAAGGTTAATAAGAAAATAAAAGACTAGTATGGGATTTAGTCTTCCCATCATTATAATAGCAAAGCCAATATATTATACTGGGTTTTGTGCGCTTCCCACATGTATATTTTGTGATGTAAAGGCCTGAAGGACTAGCCACTCAAGGACGGAAGAACTAGCCTTTTGGTGAGAGGGCGCAACAGGAACTCAAAAGTTCAGTTGGTGCTGAATGGCGACATGAAGGATTAGAAGAGAGAAAAGGTGGGACGAGAACTTCGAGAGAAGGTCGGAATGTGAATGTATAGTTTTAAAAATTTAAATGTTTTACTTGAAGTTTTGATGTGTGTACTGTTAAAGTGTGTGGGAATAAAAACCAAGTTTGGTTAAATAGCCTTTTATTGAGATAACAACACTACGCTACCAGGATTGTTACCACCACGTTACAGTGAGATGACGTAGATGGGAAGTAATCTTCCCAAGTCCCACGAAGGGTTAAACCGTGACAGAGCTATGCTCCTGGAAAATACCTGTTAAAAAATATGTTGCATATACGAAAGAAAAGAAAATATTTTTTTTTCCAATCCTAAAAGATATTCAAAAATATTTAAACCCCGATTTTTCATGCTGTGGATACTAAACATTTTATTACAGCATTCATCATACAGAAAAAATATATGTAAATATATCTTATCGTTTGAAAAATAAAAAATGTATATAACTAATTCAAAAACATAAAAACTAGATAAAATAATATGAGTTACACTCAAAAAAAATTGTATGCGTTCACGCTTTTTGACAATAAACGCGTAAGTTTTCATAAGACTGCAATATTACTGCTATCATATGAAATGTCTTCGTACTTCAGTAGTGAAACGTTTCAGCCTCATCATAAAAAAAAAATCACAGGATGCTTCCTATAACAACGTATTATGCCCGATTTTATTTTAAGTTTTTTAAATTTTATAAACATCTCTCAAAAAGGTAATTTTCACTTTGAATACTACACTCAAAATACAATCAAAGCATACAAAATTCCATAAGGAGGTAGTAAAATTCGGAGAATTCTCAGAAATGGAAATCGCATCATATTCTTCGTCTCCTATGAGAGCCATGAAAATAAAAACAAAATAAAATTTTCTGCCTAGAACAGTCGTGGGCAGACTTTTCCAGGGTACAGGGTACTTCTAATTTTTTTGAAGATGTTGCGGTCCACCCAGGACGGAGAAGGGGTCCACGGGCCGAGGCCCTCCCTCATAACCCTTGATTCCCCCCCCCCGATTCATTATAATCCCATGTATATAGTAATTAAAATGTAATTAAGTATTTTTATTAGTAATTTTTTATTTTTAATGTTAATTATTTATTCAGTAATTAAGGTTTTTTGCTTTTTTTGTTCTCGGCAATCGACAAAATCAAAAAAAAAATACGTTTGGCTGCATATTGAAGTATAATACGATAATGGTAGACCCTCGACCCCCCCCCCTCGAAAAAATCTTGTGTGCGCCATTGCCCAATGTCGCAGGCGTGTGACATAAGGAAAGGGTTATTATCATATCTTTATAATAAATACGGAATATGTGTATTTACCTACAGAACTAAGATAAAAAGAAACGCTTTTAAAGCAAAAAACACAAGATATAAACTTAATAATAATAGGATATCAAATGATGCATTTTTATTACGAAACAATTCCAAATACATTAAAAAATAAAATATGTTTATCTAAAGTAAGTTTTTGTTGTTATAGTCACAGTAGAAGACATATAGTCTGCGTACTGTCAGCCAATATTGAATTTTCCATATATAATCACTAACTGCTAAAATCTTTAGTCGATCAACTCAAAATATCTTTGTGGCCCACCGGTCGATCGTGATCGACGGAATGCCCAACCCGGGCTTAGAATTTGGTCCAGTCGTATTGAATTAAAATAAATTCGCAAAAAAGGGAATAATTTTTTTTAATCGTGCTAAATCCAAATAATGTAAGCGAAATTCGTATAAAAGAAAACTTGAGTATTTTATTTACCTCAAGCAAAGGTATTCAATAATCTAAAATGATTCAATTTATTCCTTATCTGTTTCAACTAGGAAAGTTTGATTATTTTAAGTAATTTTATTGGCTCTAATTTTACGTATTTGTACTAACCTGACTCTATAACACAATTTTAGATCAATTAACTATTTTTAAAAAAAATAACATTTCTATCTAGTTAGTGTCTGTCTTAACCTGTTTAAGTTTATACTTTTAAAACGTTTTGTAGACGAGAATTGTACAAAATAATTTAAACTGTAGTCATTCTGCTTCGAAATTTAATTTTAACTGTAATTTAAAACGTCGTTCCACCTTTGAAATGATAACTATTTTTAGATAGGAGTGTATTTGGTATATCGAAGAGTAGTTTTTGCTCATTATTTAGTTAAAGTCTATACATTTTATTACATTTGTAACTATACAAAAACTGAAATGTTCTGTTAATATTAAATTTAAAAAATAGATTTCAGCATCAATACTACTTTAAAAAACCATTTTAAGGAATATTTATTATTATCCTCATTACATAAACAAAAAATTTTTAAATAAAAATGAAATTAATTATTAAATTAATAAAAAATACATTACATTTCATTACTGAAAATTCAGTGCTGTTTCTCGAAGATCTTTTAATGTATCTATTAACATAATTCTTTGAAAAGCTTTTTGATTAAAAAAATCCATCATATGAAAAAGCAAGCGTATTACATAGCTAGTGTATGTTATAAAAATAAACACATTCATAAAATCGCGATTTTTCCTCGTCTTATTTCATTATATCTCTGAAAAAGTTTTTTTCTGAATTTCATCTAAATAAAAATGGAAGTAAGGCATGCTATATTTATTTGAAAGTTAAAATAATACATATCTCACACGTGAAAATTATTTTGACAGTTAATTACTTAAAATTTTTATGTGTATTCCCCGAATAAAAATCATTAAAAACTGTCCATATTTCCTGACACTAATTAAAATATATTGACATTTAACATAAAAATTTATTTCGTTTTCCACACAAAAATTTAAATAATTGGAGCAGTATTAAATTTTAATGTAATTTTTTGTCAAAACAAACTAATTAGAAATATTCCATTTGGAAAAGAATACATAAAATAAAGAATGATTTTAGAAAATACTATATCAATGATAAATTTCGAATAATTTTTATAATAATTTCCAGCATGAAATAAACTATTCTAACCAATTTCCAGTGATTCTATAACTAGAACAATTTGTAACCTCTTAATTAGGCTTATGTCATTGTTCTTTCTTTAGAACACCGAAACTTTCGCGTCAGAAAAAAAATCGACCAGTCTTATTAGTAACGAAAATCATTAATTAAAGAGTATTTCTTCTTGTGATCTGAAATCATTCATTTCCTGAACTTCTTAATTACATTTTCTTTGTGCGACGTCTTTGTTGTTTTGCAGATTTAAAGAATTTTTATTTTTGTGACTTAGTTCCTGGCACCCGAATTCTCGAAGTCTATGAGAATGGGTCCTTTGAACCTTACTTACAATTAATTTGGTACATAAATCGAAAAAAAAATCATTATAATATTAAAAAAGAAATATGCATGGTACATTATTCCTGGTTATTCATAATACCCTCTAAAGTTTTTTTGTAAAAAAGTAACAAAAAAAAAGAACATTTAAAACAATGTAAAAGTAATTTAAATTTTATTCACATACTTTACAGATGTTCTATAAGTGAAACCTTGGTTATATGGCATACATTGATGTGGTAGTCCACAGTTCCTGCCACTCCTCTATTCAAGATTGAACAATCAACGCTATTGGCAGCACTTGTTATCCGAAAACTTAGTCTTTTCCATACGACCAAGTTTTCGTACCCGCTTTGCCATGTGATGTAGTAGAACTGCATGAAATGATAACACGTGTTGTCAATAACATTGATAGTAGCATATTTAATAGTGTAGCTAGAACTGAACATTTATGTATGCCGTGTAACAATGGCTTCACATATAAAACAACTGTAAGGTATATGTATATATTACCGTTAAAGTGTATAATTCAGTTATTTCATATAGAATAACTATATATATAGGTATTTCATGAAATAACTAGACAAGTCAGTTTAAGTGTATAATAGGTGAAAAATTTCATACTTTACCTAGTTATTCTAAGAAATAACTAGGTATTCTATGAAATAACTAAGGACAGACCGCTAAAGTGAAAAATAAACAGTTTCAAAGATATATAATATTTTATAAATTAACTGATCATAAATAGCTAAAATCTCTCGAAAAATACATTTTATCCCTTTTGCGGATGAATAATTCATAAATAATAAGGGAAAGCAGATGATATAATTTATTACTGCTCATATTGCTAACATTAGTTAAACAGAAAGAGGAAAAAAGAATATGTTACAAAAATAGATTATATTTAAATATTATCAATAAGAAAACTTGCTGGGAAGGAAAACTGTTGCTTCATAAAAACATTGTGTATAAACTTTTTAATACAAAAATGTAAGAAATGTAAAAATTTCATGTGAGATATCTTTATTTTACTTTTCATTATTTATTAGAACAAGGATGGCTGTGATGACACTTTGAATTGCACCATTTATTATTTTTTTAAACAAGCATACTTTTTACTATTACACATTATTTTTTACACGTGAACTTTTTAAATCCTTGTCCAGTACCGCAAGTTTAAGCTGTTGTAACAAATCGAAGCGTTTTGTAAAATATTTGGAACTTCAATAGAAATTAATTCTCGCTGGCATGTATTGAATTGATATCCAGAGTACAATTGTTTTATTCGGCCATCTTTAGTAGTTTCTAATCAGAAAAATCCTTCCTAAGGTAGCTAAAACCGGTTCAAAAAACTTTCGAGTGCTGTATTTTATACTTTAACGATCAAGTTAACGTTTTATTCTATAGAATACCTAGTTAAATCGTAGAATTCAATAATTTTATATACTTTAACTGGCTTGTGTCTAGTTATTTCATGAAATACTTAGTTATTCTATAAAATAACGGATTTTCACACTTTTACGGTAACATATACATAAAACTTGAATTGTTTCTGTATTCTTTTCAAATGTTCTTTTTTGCTGTATTCATCTTAGTTTTTTTACTATAGCTCTTCGGAAACTAGGAAGGAACTATGAATAACCCTGTATTTAACCCCCACTCAATTTGCAACGTGTTGGCAAAATTCAAAAGCTATAACATTGAAACTATCTGAAAACAATAGATTTTAAACAGCACAATGAAAAACGTTGAACACAAATAAAACGCTGTGTGTTAGTGAGAGTTTATTAACGTCGGACTGTACAGCAACATGAGGTCTATTAGCAACGCGCGGACCTCGCAATTTTTAACCACAATCAATTAACAAGGACGACAAATGAACTAGCAGATCCTTCTTTAAAACAACAACACATCGTCGGTAGGACTTTGAAGCACAACAGATTTAACATGCTTCAGGGTGGATCTTCAGTGGTTCGAGGCTCAAACTCAAGACTTGTCGACCTCAAGTTCATGACCATAACCACTAGGCTGCAATGAATTTTAAACACACTAAAAATATGTCATTAATGATGTTATAATAAAAATACTGTTCTATGTACACTAATCCACTTGGGGGAATCTTTGAGGCCAGAATTGAGTTATTTCAATCCAATCCTCTCAAAAAGAAGCCGTGATATGCAGATTAGTTAACAGATATATAATGGAGCTTTAGTATTCGTGTGGTAGTAGAAAGTAGAACAGAAGAATGGTAGAATAGGAGAATAATAGTAGAATACATATTTATATATAGAATAGAAGGAGACAGAAAGCTGTGATGTGCTGATCACCGTGAGCTATTGGTAAGATATTAAATATAGAAGTGTAATTATAGAACGGACTTTAGTGCGTTAAGGAATTATGGTAAATAAAGATTCTTAGGATAACTTCTCATAAAGATAGTGATTAGGATTTCAAGCGCTATTTACTTAGAATTTAGAATTACGTTGTATGACTCCTGATTGAATCCCTATAGTAAGACGTGTCGTGTTGATCAATATATTTAGACAATAATAAATTGGATTAATTATGGCGAATTTGGGTGATCAATCATTTCCTCCGACTAATCCAGGTCGCGTAGATGAAGAAATGATACCCCGGGCCGGAGGGTATCACATGTTATAAGGGAAAAGTCGAGTAAAATTTCACCTTACTTATTATTACTGATTGTTATTAAATTTAGGACTAACATTTTGATAATGTCTCGATGAAAAACATTACCATCAAATATAATTTTTTAAAAATAGTAATTACTTAGTCGCATCACAACAAATGACATTTATTCATTAAAGGTATATTTATCTCCAACGAATAAGGAAAATGGGATAGTTAATTCATAATGTGCTGTGATATTCGCAATCATTTTTCGTCTTAGCAAAGCATAGTTTGCGTGATTTCGTCCAGTTATCACCAGCTGGAGATTCCTCTTTAATGCACAAATATCAACAACCACACACAAGCTCTCCTTTTCCCCGTAACTCAACGAAATTTTGACACAACGGAATTCCTTACTCTTGAGGGCAACATTAAATCGTTAATTATTGCCCGTTATTGCTTGTCTCAAAACGTAAAGGTCACTATGTCAAGAATTCTTATGACAAATAGCTTAGATTCTGAACCCTATTTCAGAACAGCAGATAATTAATATGAAATTGCTTCGGGTATTACGTGTCTAAGTTAAAATTGCTTCGCTCTTCCAGACTTCAGATTTAAAGTACGATTGATGGCACAGCGATTCTAAGGTGAATTGGAAGTGCATACAATTTCTGATTTCAACTCTAAACTTTATAGATTGTATTCTAAATTATTTTATTTTTAATCATAATCTTAATTGCACCGCTAAAATGAGGCTTTGTATTTCACTTCACAGTTTATGTATATTCTACTGAAATGTCAGAAAAATTCATTATTGAAATCCTTCAGAAATGAGTAATATCAGTTTGTAGAATTTATTCTATTTTATATTTTTCTGAGAGAGAGAGAGATTTGTATAGATATCAAAATATATTGCAAATATAAACAAAAGAGTTCTAAATCAATAATTTTTAAAAACCTATTACTGATGATTGAAAATAACAAAATTGATCATAAAAAATTAAAATTAATTAATACATTTGGTTAAAATTAATTAATATTTCAGTGCACTTACTACCTTAACGGTATTAAAAAATCTCTACCATTTTTCTAAAAATTAAATAAAACGTCTCTTCAGAAATTTTAAAACTACCCGAGCAGATTAATAACTATTAATTGTATTAGAATTATTATAAAAAGCATACGTCAGCATTTCATTAAAAATTACAATAGAAGTAAAGATGTATATATAGGTTTTGATTTTTCCCCAAGACTTATTTCAGGACTTAGTAGGATAGAGAGATCTGAGTGAGAGAGTATAGAAAGAAAATCTTACTTTCTAAGGTATTTGTTAAATGTGAATTTTGATTTGTGATTTTAATTAATTTCACACTCTCAAGCTCTACGAGTGCTATTTAGTAAATATAAAATATAAATATAGCTAGGTGAATAAAGAGTTTCAGAACTGCCATTCGCAAATGCGATCATTAGAAAAGATGATTCAAACAAAATGATCTAAATAATGTGTTTTGACACCAAGATGGGCATATTTTTCGACTATTAACCAAAAACCGATATTTCGATTCGTAAAGCGTTTCAGTAAAAACACGTCTCACGTCATAATTTGGAAAAGTCTGTTGTTGTTACTTATACCACCTGATCGACAGTAATACCAGATGAAGGTCCACGAAATTCATCACGGATAAGTGCTATATTTTTACACCTGTCGTTAGCTTTGGCTTCGAGCACCACGCGTGACCGTGGTAAACGAGTGGTATAGGTATCAGATCGTGTTTTCCTTGTCACGAGTTCAAGCCCAGTACCGTTGAAGACCCGCCGTGTAGGGAGCGAGGCACGTTAAATCTGTCGAAAGCTCAAACGTCCTCCCGTTAGTGGGATGTGGTAGTTAGGAGAGAGGGGTGCCAGCTCAGGTGTCGTCCACGTCACTTGACCAGGGTTCAAAATTACGTGGTCCGTCGCCAAAAGCCCTCGTGTAGCTGAACACAGTGCGACGTTAATATTCAATCAATCAAGCACCATGCAGGTTACAGCACGATTTTGCTCGGTTCCACCCCAATTTTGAGGACAACACCCTGGGGGTGGTCAGGGGCCAACCTCCTCTCTTCCTCTTCTACCAACGTCACGAGAGGACTTGCGGCTCGATGGCTATTTAGAGTACCCCTATGCCGCGAAGGCACTATACATTTACAAACATCCATGCCTTCTCCGGGATTCGAACCCAGGCCTTACGGCACTGATACTCAGTATGACTAACCACTATACCGAATGGACAACTGGAAAAGTCTTAAAGCAAACACTAATACAAAATGTATGAAATTGAAGAAAACATCATCGGGAAAAGACTGAAATCAGTTAAACATGAATTGATACAAATTACATTTTTCTGATGAAAATACAGAAAATTAATCTTGATGGTCCCGATGACTACAAACACTTTAGGAACGACTTAAGGAACAAGAAAGAATGCTTTATTTGGCAAAAGGGATGAGGATCGGTAATGGTTTGGGAAACATTTTCTCATGATGAATTGTGTGCTTTGTAGCGAATTTCGAAACGGGCACAATCCAGTATTAAGCTATGATATATGATCATCATCAACTGTTTTAGACATTACTAGATGGCGATAAATAGATATTTCAACAGGACAATGCTTTTTGCCAAACATCTAAATCTCCCTAAGAATGAAGTTCAGATTAGTGGTCTTCAAGCCAGCTTCAAGAAGGTATTTTAGTGGCCCCTTATTTGAATTTGAGGCAATTTAAAAAAAGAGAGAGAGAGAGAGAGTGCTTATATGACCACACGATAGAAGTGATAACTTCAAATTTTGTAATGTTATTTCAGGGATTAGTTAGGTGAATAAAATACAAGGGGATATTAGTACTATCATACAAAATTGTTTATTCATATGTCTGTACTTAAAGTAACATTTTTTGAAGTAATTAGAATCATTTGCCCATTTTCTACTCTACATTTCGCTGCACAAATTTCTTCGATACGTGACTCATTAAGCCCAAATGATTCAGTAGTATTTGATGGTATATCCATTTCTGAAGTGACATAAGTTGCGTATATCCCTTATTTTTTATATATAGCAACTCCATCAACTCTGTGATTGTATCTCTCGAATTTAGAGATACAATAAAAAATTGGAACACATCTATGTGTTTTCTTCATTATTTATCTAAGTTTCTGTTAAAGTAATATAGTTGCATGTGGCTGTGTAACACTGACATCGGGATCCAAAGCATGTGCACGGTAACTTTGACAATTCAAAGAATATATTGATACTCCTTTTTGTGTGGAAATGAAGTTTGTGAAGATATCTGTGATTGTTTAAGTTTGTTTTGTGAATACCTTTTGAATTCATTTTGTAGATCTCTGAGGGATGTTGATTCTCTTAGGCCGTAAAAGAATTTTGAATCGGAAATTTCCGTAACAATGTAAAGTTCTGCAAGATTTGCTCTTGATAACGCAACATATACCAATTGTTGAGAATGTGTTTTCTCATAATTATAACAAGTCTTGAAGGACTTTGCATTGTTACGGAAAATTTCGATCCATTGTTACGAGGGTAACAATGTTTGGTTTTTTAAACGCATCATTCAAGTTCACTCTCCAGCAAAACGCGCTTGAAGAAGTTATCACTTCAAAAAAGTGCTTTATTTTTGTCGTAAAAAATGTCATTTCTTCTATATTCTTGATATTTAAAACAATTAACGGGTGTGTTTGATATCCATTTAAGATAAAATTGCCTGAAAATGACGACGTTTCCAAAAATTTAACTGCATCTTAAATAATTTTAAATGTAAAAAAATTTGATTTTGCATAAAATCTTAGAAATTTTAGGAAAAAAGGTAGACTCTTATCTTTAACAGGTTTGCAAAATATTTTAATTCAACTTCGATTTAACTTTTTTGAAACTGATATACACAAAGTGTGGTTATTAAATAACGAGTCTGATGCAGCTACAAAAACGTAAACATGCGACAAACGCCAAATAATCTTTCGAATGCAGTGCATCTTGTTTCTGTAAACAAATCCATATAACCATAGTCTTCCTTCGCATTAAAGTTGTTTTTCTTTATTTGCCGGAAAAATGATAAGTGCAACAATAGAGCAACGATTTGTTGCGAAATTTCACGTGAAACTTGGAAAAACCATTACTAAAATATAATTTACTGAAAGACGTGTACGGCAATGAAGGTTTGTTGTGTTTACGTGTTTTTGTATGGTTTAAGCGTTTTCAGAATAGCCGAGAAGACACATTGAATAAGATTCATACCCGGATCGCTCTTCCAAATCAAACACGAATGATAGTATCAAAAAATTTGGTAATCTTGTTTGATCTGACAATCGGTAAGTATTCGTGCGATTTCTGAGACTGGAGGAATTGACAAAGAATCCATACAGCAAATTTTATATAATAATTTTGGCATGCAAAAAGTGTGTGCCAAAATGCCTACAATTTTCACTTCGAATAACAAGAAGCTCGCAAAAATCTTTGCTCTGATACTTTGAATGGCTCAAGTGTAATATGGGGCCTTTTGATTTGACGATTTTTCTTCAGATTTGGCGATTTTTATCTAAATGTCATGGTGAGATATCGAATTCATTCTAAAATAAATAATTCCGAAAAAAGTGCCTTGGCGACCACTTTTAGCCGTCAAAAATAAAAAAAAGGACTGCGCTTAGTCCCTCTATACTAACTTTTGAACCTTTGAATGCCAATGAAATGACACAGACTTATTGAAAAGGATGTCTTACGAATCAGGTTTTTTACTAACTTAAGATACTGAAACGAAGCGTTAATCCAGGCACTGAAAGAGCCCATCTTCACCGAGAGCCAAAAATGCTGGAATGACAAAATCAAAATTCAAAGCAATGATGATTGTTTTATCAATATTCATAGAATTGTGTACCTTCACTAGTTTCCTGAAGGTATTAATCAACATTACTTTCATGTTCTTGCTGAACTATGTGAAAGAATAAAGAAACGACCCGAATTGTGGAAGGACAAGTCATGAGTTCTCTACCAAGGCAATGGACTGGCTCATTTGCATTATCTGTCAAGAGGTATTTTTGCCAAATACAATATTTCAGTGTTAGATCTGTTTTATTCGCTTGATCTTGGACCATGCGATTTCTATCTGTATCCTAAAGCTAAATTTGCATTAAAAGAACAATATTTGGGTCCTTTGAAACTGTGAAAGAGAAAACTTCATGCGTCCCATAAGAAGCTGACACAAAAAGACGTTACAGCACTATTTCAAACAATGGATGATTCGCATGGAGCGTTGTAGGAAAGATGAGAGGCGTATATTGAAGGTATATATATATATGAAGTAAATATATATGAAATCAAAATAAAATATTTTATTGCATTAGTCTCATCATTAAATAACCTCACTCTGTATATATACATAATATACAAATTGTAAACACCATTTCTTTCCTTAATTCAGTTGTAATCTTGTTAAACAAACCACCTTTTTTCATATAAATTTCCTGATTACAATATTTTTTTCTTTGACAGTTGTGTGGCCCGCGGATCACTGTGAATTTATTGATGTGGCCTACGGATCTTTACAAATTTATTAATTTGACCCTCAAGCGTGAAAAGTTAAAGACCCCTAGTTAAGATGAATGATTTAGTAAGTTTAGTTTTAAAAAGAAAAAGTTAAGAATAGTTTATATATATATATAAAGAAAAAGTTAATGTTTTGATAGCGCCAGGTCAAAGTCGAGACTAATGTCTTTCGGAAAACCTTTGGGGTATAAAAGTCCCAAAGTTATATAATAATAAACAGTTTTCATTTGCCAATAAACTGAAAGTAGTCATTGTAAAAGAATGGCACAATATTTTTAAAATTTAACTTGGACACTAGTTAATTTCAATAAAAAACAGTACTTGAGATTATCAGTAAAAATGAAGGATCAATACGATTATAAATTCCAAATTTTTTACACGTAGTCTTATAATTAATTAACAGGATATTTTTTGTTTACTTATTTTTAAATAGTATTTTCATTAATTTAATCAATTTTGCACCATTCAAAATTATTGAAACCTTATAAAAAATATGATGTATTATATTTCATATGTTTAATTATCAGAATTTTATTTATTTCTTTATTTCAAAATCAGTTATCTTTTAATTTCTTAACGGATTGTAATAAAAATTAAGTTGTAAATTAAATCAAAATGACATTAACCTGTTTAAAAATGCAAGATTTAAGAAAAATAAAAGAATAATAATGTTCCAACGAGTACCTCGTAAAAAATTATAATTATTAGTTTAACACTCCAGCTTTATTAATTAAAAATCATTACACTGCAGATAATTAAGCATTATATTCTTTCAATTGATACACGAGTATTAAAGTTTTAATATGGAAACCTTTAATAATATTAAAAGCATCCCTTTTATCCTTGCCATTTTATTCATTCATTTTTCATAATGTGTAAAGTTGTATCCAGGTATTTTGTTGTAGGTTGATTATTGTTGGTTTTAATAAGATTTAAGTAGAATAAAAAGCAATCTTAGGTATAAACTAACTATGGATCATCATATATTTATATAAATAAAAATCATTATGTCAGTATGTTTTTCGCTTAAATGTAAATATAAATTAGTTAAACTATTAGCAGATCCATCATGTGATAGCCCGTTAATCTGTTTTTGTATCATACTATTATAATTAATATAATTTTCTAAAGAACCAAATTAATGAGAACATTTTGAAACTTAATAACACTTTTCAAAAATAATTATATATTTCTATAAAAACCTTTTTTATATCATTATATATATATAAGTAATTTTATAATATCATTACTGAGTTAAATATAGATTATCCAAATCATAGCTATGTACGGTGTAAATTTTTTTGTCTTTCAACTTTTCCATTTTAGTTCAACTATATGAAAAGAATTCTTATTTTAGAAATACTTATTGAGTATAATAATGTAAGAGAGTTTACATATAATGGCGTAATTACGAGACATCTTATCTATATAAACAATATAATGAAACCTTTCTACTAAATTTTTAAAAACCTTATAAGATAATTAATAATTTAATTTCACAAGGTCTTTTAAAATAAAGTACTTATATTCTTTAAAGGCTTCCAAAGGTAATCCAAGAGAGACAGATTTTATAATAAATATCTATTCATCTTAAACATTTACATTCCTGCACACTTTAAGAAACTAAAGTAATAAATGTGTAATTAAAGATTAATTTACTTACTTTTTGATATAATAGAAAACATTTTTTTAATAATATATTTAACTGAAAAAAGGATAAATGTTTAGTAAAAATAATAGCAATATTAATATTGCAATAAGATTTATTCATAAAAAGAAAGTGCTATTATTCAGCTTTGTAAAAATAAATGCTCTTGCTTTTATATTAAATTTATGAACTGAGAATTGGCCAATATTTTTAATATCATAAGTAAGACTACCACAATAATGATCTCTGTTGAAAACACCATCAATGACAACAATTTCATCTGCCTTAAGGCCAAGCATAAAATATATTTAATATGCTCAATATTATTTTTTTTCAAAATTATATAACCACTCTAATTTATTAATTTTATTGTATTAAAATTAGTTGGAACTCTAGTTTTCTCTTGGCTCTTTTGCCCCACAGATTTTTTCAACTATATTATAAAAATATTCATTATAATTTTGTTTAATAATTTGCAACTTGTTTTTACTATAGTACATAACAATAAACCATATGGGTAAATATTAAAATTTTTAACAAAAAAATTTTTCCACCATAATGAATGTTTTGCATTTGGAATAATCTCAATAATGGACAGCTTAACTTTCTCAATACTCTTTGAAGTCATCTCTAATTTTATGTGAATTTTTTTATGTTATTGAATTTCTTTATGTCACATCTATGCTAATTAAGCTTTATGTTAATCTTAGATTGATCAGCATATCTACACTGACAAATTTTTCACTTCAAAAGGTAGATATAATTACAAATTTTGTATATATACATTAAATTTGGAATCATTATCATACTTATCTTTATTTAACATAATACGTTTTATATCTTTGTAGTCTCAATTTATCTTAAGATTGCCATCATGAGACAAAATAAGAAAATTTTCATTAAAACATTTATTGCAATACATATTTTTTTAATAGTTCAAAATAGAATTTTTTGATTAATGGATATATCACAAAAATATAGACTTCGCAAAATTCTGTAACCTCACATAACTAGTCGTCTCTCTCTCTCTCTCTCTTATGCAGGAAAAATCCAAACATATGATATATCACAACAGTAGTACAATAAAAACACAGAAAAGTAATTTTGATATTGATGCTATACCTACCTTATTGATACATCATGGACAAAGGGTAACTAAAAGCTAACCTAACTATCAGTCGTTCTAATACTAAATAAAATCAAGTTTAATAATAAAACTGTAAGAATTTAACCCAGAATAAAAAAATTCATAAATTATAAAGTATAAATTTTGACAAAGATATATAAAGCAAGAATACTAATAAAAATAATACACAATAAAACAAAGTACATAGAAGCATATAAGAACATTTAATTTAGTTTATATTCAAAAAGTAAATAAGAAAAAAATAAGAAAACCCATTTTAAAGTAAACACTAAAAATAACGACAGAAAAATATTTTTAAAAATAATTAAAAAATTAATAACTAGAGGGGCAATAGTTAAATAATTAAATCTTTCAATATATTATGCATATTCATTCACAACACTGCAATTTTTAGGTTTCAAAACATTAAATAAATACACATTTCAATTTTTAACATTAAAAACATTATTAACAAAATAATTATAATTCTGATATTAAAATATAGGATCAAATGCAGAATATGTTATATGCAAGAAAAAATAGAATGCTTTTTATTGTAGTGTATTAAAATATGTTGTTTATCTAGACATTTATATATGAAACAAAATAGTACTTTGAAAAAAATTTCATACGCAAAACACTATCAGTTTTATTCCATTTGTACACTTTAGTTGAAGGAAATTTATTACAAAGTAGATCCCTGCTTCTAAAGACTTTTGTGAAAAGAAAGTTTAGAAATAGAAAGTTGTTGTTTGATATTCTCATCTCACATTTAGTATTATTATATAACTCACAAGGGTAGATAAAAACTTGAATTATAGTTAAATTAGGTTTGAAAAGAATTAAAATGTTCTGTAAAATTTAAAAAAGCTAAATAAATAAAACACAAAGGACTATCCAAATCATTATATGTCAAACACAAAACAATTACAAACAGACATAAGATCTTAAACAGGTCTTAAATACAAAAAAAAAAACTGACACAACACCAAGACCAGTTCTTAAACAATTACAAACCAACCATAAAGCTTAAAAACTAAAACATTAACACATCATTATAATTCATGTACTTTAAAAAAATACAATCCTTAGTTACTTGGTTGATCATTGGTTGTGAAAAATGTTACAATTTTGAAGTGTATAAATTGGTCCTATGTATGTCCAAAATATAATCTGTGAGCAAAATAAAAAGAAACTTTAAAATTAGGCTACTGACATGCTGTCTTTGTGAACCTATTGAGTTGTGGATTTGAAAATAATAAATCCCAATTTATAAGTACAAACATTAAATATTTGTTGTTTTTAGGTTTAAAATAGTTAAAATTCAACAAGATACTCATTTTGTATGCAATTTATAATCAATTTCCTAATAACTTTGAGTTCATTAATATTATGTGCAGCTAAATTATTTCTAGTAAATAACTGAATATTCAATATCTAAATACTGAAAAGAAATTTTAATTACCATTCCAATAATGGATTTTTTTATAACATGATAATTAAAATCTGTTATGATAAAGAATACTAACAGTTTTGTCAACAATTTGCAAATTCAAATTCAAACATTGGCCTCATTTGAATTAAAATTTGTTTGTAATAATTTTAGAAAGTGTGGATAAAAACCTATGTTAAGTTTAAATTCTTTATTACAACAAATAATAATTAAACATATACATATCTGAATAAAAAAGTATGATAAATCATTTATCCCACTCAATTCATACTAGTGTAAATACAAATTGCAAGACAATTATTTGCAGGGCCACCCTAAGGCAAACCCTTAATTTGTTTATAAAGTTTATTATCAAAAATAATAAAATTCTCTTGTAAAACATACCTAATTAGTGAATTAAAATTTACAAGACCAATATAATTAACTAATCCATATTTTTTATTTGTAGTAGAAAGAATCATATAATCATATGCTCTATTTCAATAGAGTTGTGTGAATAAATTTTTAAAATCAAAACAATATACTAAAAACCTTTTGTTGTCCAACCTTTTTATTACATCATGACTATTTATTATAATAGAAATCTTTCATATTGTCTGTTATATTCCTAAAACACACACTGCTGAACCCTTCTTGATCTGGATATATATGGAGTGAATCCATTTGCAATACTAAGAAATTTTACGGAATTTTTGCGAAATTTAGGTTTTTAAAAATATATGTGGATACTCAATATAATAGTGCCATAAATATCTAATTTTTTACAGAATGCTAATAATCAATTAGTAGCATCGTTCATATATGTTTTGTATATGATCATAAAATTAATTTACTATAACAATATTTGCATATGACTGCATAATTTCTGGGGACTTAATATGCATAAAATATTACAAAAATTTTCTGTAACTTCTCTAAGGTTTTTTAATACCTTTCTATAAACAATATCATATTGTGTTCCAAAACTGCAATTCATTAACTCTTTAGAGAACATGAAAACCAAATTCTTCTACATAGTATACATATTATGAATCCATTCATGACAACTGTGGAATTACAACAGATTCTTGTGGAGTTTGGGTCTAAAATTATATGCAGATATTTAATGTTCCACTCATAAACACTCAACTTTTTGTTAAATGCTAATAGATGATTATGAACTTCTTTGGTACTGAACCTATTTAATCCATATGCATTACATTACATACTCTTGTATCATTTTACTATAATAATATTTGCATATGACAGCATAATTGCCAGATACTTTATCAATTTAAACTATTACAAAAACTTTCTAAAGTTCATTTATCTTTATTACACTATATAAAACTCTTATCATTTTCTTTTAAAGACTGCAGCAAATTTTTATCATTCCATATTACATTGTGCCCATAAGGGTACATGGCATTATAGAACAACAATGTAAATATTTTCTTACCATAATGTCTTCCTCTTATTCAGCATAATTTTAATGATACTTAGCTCAACATATTCAAAACCATCTTTATAAAAGTATACTATCTCTACCGACATTTTTACTGAAGTGCTTTTCTTAGTATCTGATCTGTGTTGATTAATTTTTCTGTTACTAGTACCACAGTTACTAGATGTACTGACCCATATTTCTAAACCAACAAAATCACAAATCATCATATATATACAATTGAATATTTTACAAAACTTAAAACCTGAGTCACCATTGTCTTGTTCATTACACATCATGGGACAGGTCTTGCCTCTTTTAACTCCTCATGTCTTTAACATCAATATCAAGTAATCTGAAACACTATAAAACCTTTTGTCCAATGATATTGAAGGGAAGCTGTACATGGCCCCTTATGCTTGGTAATTTTTACATTGACCCTTGTTCACAGGAAATTATTAAATTCCTCAAAAGGGGAGATTTTGCAAACAACAAGGGGTCAAAGTACCCTTAAAGAACTGCTTTATATTATTGCTTGGGTACTCTTACCCAATTAGAACGTGGATGTACAGAGAAAAGAGTTTCACTGAGACATTTTGGTGTGACATGTTTGGGTTTAAAAGACAGTGCACAAAGGAATCAGCATCAGAAACCAGAATTGAAATCAGAGTTATAATCAGGATCCGAACTCCTAAATCAATTTTAACTATGTATCCTCTCTTTGCTCATCTTCTCACTGACAAGGTACTTTTTTTGTTTTGATCATAATGAAGTAAATTCAATAAACTTTAATTTTCTATGATTTGGAGTTTCTGTTTGTTTAAATTAGAACCTGAGTATTCAAGAATTATTTATGACTCTGTATCATTTGGTGCAGTAACCAGGATGCAACATTCAAAGTTTGAAAATTGAGAAAGAAACAATTGCCTGCAGCCGTATTTACTAACAGACCACAAATGAAACACCAGTTGTACATAATGTGAAAAAAAAAATGTAAAAGAAGATAAAAAAAATAAATTCTGGCTGCAATGGATATTTTATTTCAACAAAAAAAAATCTACAGTTCTGTGTGGCAAGTTGTGAATTTAATGTTGACTCTGTATCAATATACATAGCGAACTTTTTGTCATAACTTATTCCTATGCAAAGCAAAGCACCTGTAGTGCAAGTGTGCATTGACAAAGATCCATCGAACAAACATAATATAACCAGCATGTCTTAAAATCAGTCTCCTATTCAAGTGCATATAGCCCCATGTACAACAATACAATTTTTTCCAATAAATGTTAATCAAAGTAAAAAAACATATAATTTGTTGCTTTAAATAGCAAAAGAATAAAGTCAATGGAGTTCTGCCATACCTGAAAAAGAAAAGGAAAAGTAAAGCTTATATATTTTCACTTATTTTTCTCTCTCTTTACAGTTATATATTTGACTCCAATGATGATGGATCATAAAAAAGAAGAAAAAACACTGAAAAACATCCAATATAAAATGCATCAAATAAATTAAAAGAAAATCAAAAGACTCACAAATATAGTTCTTACATAAAGCAACAAACTAAGTAATAAAATAAAAAATAGATTTGAACAATAACCAATCTCAAGATTATTACAATATTTTTATAGACAATGTAGAGTTAGTTCATTTATAAGTTTATAAATTTGTTAAGACAATATATGTTTATATTTTTAAAATGAGTTCATATATATTTTAAACATAAAGTGTTCATTAAATATGCTATTTTTCTTTTCAATGTACTGTTGTAATATAACAGTAACTTATTACAATCACAATAATTTGTTACAATATACAATATATTATATTGCATGATTGCCTATAACAAATGACAACATAAAAGCAATTGTAGACTTTATGAATGAAAATAAAATTTTAATCTTAATTTAAACAAATGTTTTTCACAGTAATGTACTCAAAATATTTTTTTAAAGAATAGTAAGCCCATAAAAAAAAATAAAAAAAAAGAATTCTTTATAGTGCTGTAAGTTTCTTATGAATCTTCTCAATGCAAAGTTAATCTACATAATCCTATATCGTGATATGCTTATAAACTTTTCCTTTTGAATAAAAGTTCATACTTTGTTAAAAAAATGCAATAATTTTTGAAGCAATGTAGTTAGAATTTTATGAACAGAATCATGATTTCATTAAATTATATCATAATTTTGAAAATTCATAAGATTCATTTCATAAAAATAAGGTTATAAATACAGTTGCAAATGCAACTTCTCATCTTTGAGATCCATCATATTTTGAAAATGCTACATAAAACATCTATATAGCAAAATAATTTCAATCTCTTTTTTTTTCTTCAGAAAAGATACATAATTCATAACAAAATCATACAATGATGAAAAAAATTCATAACATTTACTTTTAATACTAAGTTCATTATATACCCTATATCAAGAGCAATTCCCTGGTTCCCTTAACTCTGGAATATTTTGAATTTTTTCATATAGAAAATTTCTCAAATAACATAAAAGCATTTATAGTTTTTATCTCAAAAATATCATGGTATTTTTTATACCTAAATATTAATAATTTTGAATTATTTCAGTGTATTTATTTTGAATCAATATGGAATTACCAATAAATATATTTAAGATAAAGAGATATAGTTTTCTTTTCCTAGACATTTTTAAAATATGACACAAATTAAAGAATTAATTATGTAGTCTCTTGCTTTATGTTACCTCTGCATATTTCAAAAGAGACTTATGAAATAAACAAGACACTTCACATTTCTTTTTAAAAGTTGGGAATCCTTCAAAAGCAAAGACTTTAAAACAAACTCTAAGATAAGCAATTTATTTTAATATTATTAATTTCCCACATGCACAATTAAATGCAACTAATTTTTTTTAATTGTATGCATCCTTTTTTATTACTGTAATAGCCTTTTGCTCCTTTTTTTATTCACAAATACAGATTCCTTTTAAAATTTATTCCATGCAGAAACAAATTAAATTTCAAACTTACTTTATTCCATTTCCTGCTAATAAATTTTTAAAATCTATCTTAACCCCTTCCCAGTTTTGCTTGTACACCATAGAGGCATCCTTGTTTTGCTAGTATCTTTTCAATTTTTAATATCAAATTAGTTGCACAAGATGGCAATAGTTGACCAATAAAAGAGGTTTTAGGACTGTAAATATAAAAAGAAGCACAATTACTTTACATTTTTATTTATTATTTTTACTGTTAGGCACTCATGTAAAGAAAAAAGTCAACTTACAGTGAAAACACTTATTATTTTCATTAAAGTCAAAAAAATATCCTAAATTATAAAAAATACTAAAAATGTTAATTTTAATAACATAACCCATTTAAATAGCAAAATTAATTAAAAAATGCAACAAAAAAGTGACATACTTTTTAATTGAATGCTTAAAAAAAATGAAACTGTTAAGGGGTTAAAGAACTCCTTATTTCCTGTTTGACAATGAAGATGAATTAGACAAACACCATAATTTTGCATAGATTTGCAGTAATGAACCAGAGAAACTATAAAATATTTGTACTCGTATGTTTTATTTTAAACAGCCAACCAGCTATGGATCCACCCATCTCTAACAAGCATTCCAAGATAAATTTTCATACACAAATCTGCACTTGTCCAAAAAAAAAGGACAAACTAAAAGACAGTACACATTCACTTTTGCTTCATCTGATGATCAGGACTATGATAATAATCCACTGCCCCCCTTCTCCTCAGCAAGGTTACAAGAAATACAACCACCCCTCAAAATCTCTTAAAAATGTTCATGTGGCATAAAGGTACCTAAAATTGAAAGGAAAATTAAAAATATTTGAAAAACAATTGTGTGTGTTTGTCAGTGAAGTAAGGAACTGTTGTTTTCAGGAAGTGAGACACTTATGAGACAGAAAAATTGATTTGTAACTAGATTATAATTTCAATAAATATAATTTTCCTTATATAATATGGTAAAGAAGAAAAATGCAAGAATTTAAAAAAAAGATACAATAAAAAATAATAAACATCAGAAGAAATTTGCAAAAAGAATAAATATATGCCAAGAGGGAGAAATAGGACATGTTCAACATTACTTTTTATGTAAAGCTTACTTGGTTCAGGACAACAATAAAACGTGAATTTAGCAATTGGATTTCTAATGCTTTATAGGGAAGATTTCCTTAAAATATTCTTTTACATATTGAATTAAGCTATCCAGTACAGTATAATATATCTCATCCACAGGTTTTCCAGACATAAAAACACAAACTTGTTTGTGATCTTTTCAAACTTTCTTAAAAAATTACCTGAAAGATTGAAAAAAATTTAGTTTATAAAAATTGTTATAAGAAAATTGATAAATATAAAATTTCACAAAAAATTGCAATGGATTTCAACACTGCGTGATTTTTTTAAGACTTGCATATTTATGTTCTTGTGATACATTTTTTTACTTTGTTACATGCATTCAATTGTGCAAAAATAGCACATTAGCCTAATACATAATTCCACACAGAAATGGAGGACTTCAGAAATAATACTCTATCAGCTTCTAGAAATATGCTGTAAGCTGGTGTTGATTGTTTGTTAAGGCTCCCTAATAGAATTCTAATGCTAGTAGCAAAAGTGCTTGCATGTCATGCAAAAAACCTTTTCACAGCCAATAATGGTCATGCACATCTATCTTTCTAAAAGCTTCACTGATGTCATAAATCAAGAGATTTTGTCCAAATCTTTGCATTTGTGGTCAGTCTTGTAATAGTTATTTGTGTATAAATCCAAAACGTATTTCCAACTTCAAAATGTCATGAATTACTTCACGAATGCTAACTGCAACACAGTATTGAATATTGCTTACATCTTTTTACTCAACATTTTTCCACAATTAACAGATCTAATAATCTGCAAGGATTTCTGCCCCTTTATATACACACTAATGGACCCAGCAAAGTATGCACATAGGAGACATTTTTATATATTTTGGACAGCTTCCTTTACATCAGTTTCTGACATTTGAGTGTATAAATGACTTAAAGCAATAACAAATATAAAAACAAGGAACAATTTACACTTTTTATAAAAAGCTATTTTTGCTGTGAAAGGGAAAAATACATGATTCATACACATATTTATTTAGTACTTGATTTATAGTCTCATTTTATTGTAATATTTAACAAAATGAGTAACCATAAGGCAATATATATCCTGCTATATGACATTTTTTTTAATTTTGGACAATGATTTGAAATTTTTAGTTAAAAGAACTAACAGTACTTATGTATTATTGCAACAATTATCAACTCTATTAATAACTTGGCAAGTTGGCAACCTGGATTTCTTATGTGTCCTACAGGCTGAATTGGCATACATGTGCTTCGTTTCATGCAATGTTGTCAATAGGTTTCGATAATATGTAAGCACCGAATTTTCTTGTTTGGAATCAAAGTATAAATAATAATAATAAAATCATTTCATATTTTTAGTTCCTTTAACTTACTTTTATAAATCAATTTTACATATATTGCAATCAAAGATTGTGATAAAGTCTGTCTTATCAAATAAGCACCTTATTTTTGAAAAATATCAACATTCTTATGTGATGAATCTGGGTGAATAACTTATTTTAGCATCTCCTCTTGAGGAAAAGAACTTTTGATTCTCTAATATTTAATATCTTTAAATGTTTTACACTTCAAACGCCTTTAGTTGGGAAAAACAATTGGATATTTTTTCTACCAAGATTCTTAATTGTTGAAACTAACGATGATTTTATAAATGAATGTTTAAAATAAACTCAAAGATGTAAGCAAAAATAATTTAATTACTCATTTAGAATACAAACTCCAGGAAGAAAAGTTTGTATATTAAAATAATCTCTTTTAGTCATCTCTCTAAAAAAAAATGAAATTTAAAAGATATGGGGGAAAATAGAAATGAGAAAATAATTCCAATGGTAACATAATATTTATATGACTACTGATTTTATTAAGATTTATTTATAAACTGATGATATAAACAATTTTTTTCTTAATTTTAACTCTATGTGTATGAGTGACAACAACTAGCTTTTTTCAGATATTACACTGGCAAACTATTAATAACAACATTTCAAAGGAATATTTTAATGATAATAATCCAAAAATGTTCAGTTTCAAAAAAAAATTAGTTTTTTTTTTAAAAAAAAATTCTAAAATTTTGCATAACAAGCATTATTTTTTCCCTTCAACACTTTTCATAAAATTTAATGCTTAAAACTTTTGCAAAAAGTACAGCCTTTACAACAATACATTATCAGCATATAAAAAAATCTTAAAGTTTTAATAAAGGATTTTTTAGTATTAACACCTTTATATGATTATAATTTATTGATTATACATATTTCAATCATAAGGGTCAGTTAGAGATGAAAGTGATGTAGCATCGATTCTTATTATTTGTGCAAGAGAGCAAAGTCTATTGAAACAAGTACAATGGTTAACTCAGTAAAAATATTTTTAAAAAAACAATAGAATCCATTAATTTCTAAGATATAGAAGTAGCACCTTAGTTTTTCCAGCATAAAAAATATTACTGCAAAGCTTAAAATTCTGTCTACTTTTACTGCTACTGCTGTAAATTGATTATTCAAACAATAATTTCCACAAATATGTAAAAGACATAGACTACTTACATCAATGCTACAACTGTTCATATCCTGCTTGTATCATACAGTTATTTACTAGTTTAAAATAACTCACTACTGATCAACTGATTGTTACAAATAAATACAAAACATTAAAAATCATCCAACTCACATGTCTCAAAACTTTTATATTTTTTATGGAAACGATTTCCATTTTGTCCATTTCCACATCTCTGAAATCACAAAAGAATAAATAATTACAAAAGGATTCATAATATAATTTTTGTTTAAGACAAACTTAAAACTTGAGGCAAAAAAAAACTCAAATTTTTATATATGTGTATCTAAAATTCATACATTTATAAATTGATGAGATCCTTAAAAGCTTTAAAAATTTCCTTGTTAAATTACCTGTGTGAATTAAGAAAAGATCATCTTAATTTCCACACACATGCAAGAATTTAACATATTGATCTTAGATAATTTAGATTGATGAAAAAAAGAGAGAGAGAAACAGTAGTAAAGTGAAGATATTCATAATAATACATTTTAAATTAATCAGGATTTAATAATTAATAAATCATTTAAAACATTTTTAATTCACTTTTACTGTATTTTTAAAATTTAAAGTTGTTAGACTTTGGGTTTTAAAAAAAAAATGAATGTTAAAAGCAAAAAAATAAATCATTTATGAAAAATTTTTAAAAATGAATTATATAGAGTAAGGATAGGCTTTTGTAAGGATAATGTGCTTTTAAAAGGGGACACAGAAAGATTCAATTGCCCAAAAATCGGTAAAAAAAATCAAATTTTAATTTTTTAGCCTAAATTGTTTTTTTATATATTTTCCTATAACCTCACAAAATTTGAAAAACTTTTAAACTTAAAAAAAGCAGAATTATAATTTTTCACGTTCGTTTTTTTTCACATCCCTATGGCAAATCAAAAAATTTAAACTGCCGGGTCTCAGAAAAAATAAAATAACTATTTTGTTTCATTTAAAAAAGCTAAGGCTTTTTTTTCTATTGGGGCCTAATGTTTTAATTTTTTTTTTTTCTTATTCCCAAAAAGTACATGTAACAAAAGTTGGTATGCATTTTTTTAATCAAAAGCAATATTTATTTTTTTTTTTAAAAAAATTAAACTCAGAATTTATACATTTTTAAGGAATTTTCAATAAACATTCATAAAAAAAAGTATTGTAAGAATACCAATCAATGCTAAAAACAAAACCCATACCAACTTTTTTTATACATAGTTTGGGCCATTTGTAAATAAAATTTCATGCGTAAGTCCATTTTTTTAGGAGTAGCATTTTAAAAAATTTCCTCCAAAAAATTTTAAGTTTTTTTCCTTTAAAAAATTTCATGGTTTGCTTTTTTTGAAATTTTTAGCACAAAAAATGTTTAAAATAGTATACATACATAAATAAAAAAAAAATATTAAAAAAACCTTTAAAATTAAAAAAAAATTTCGAAAACAAAAATTTTTTCTTTAAAATTTAAAAAAATATATGTTTAAATTTCAAAATCAAGTTAAAGTATTCTGTCTTAAAAGATCTTCCTAAGATAGAAAGCAAACTAAATGTATAATATTGTCTAAATGAGGTACTTTGGCTTCTTTGTCTTTTGGAATAAGAATCACATGAGCATTTTTTCAGACACTGGGGAAAGTCCAATGTCAAAGCAAGATTTACATGAAGAAAATAAGGAGCCATAAAATGAAGTTATCTTATAATTTCGGATGAAATACAGTCACAGGGGATGGTTGTTTGGTTTTAAATAGGCAATTATGTTGCACACTTTTTCATGGGAAAAAAAGGGATCAGAATATGAAAAGTGTGCTGTTTAAAGCCTAACAAAAATGTTCTGGAAGTTTTGTAAATTTTTTTTCAAATTTGGGGGGAAATTTGTTTGGAGAACAGTTTTAATTGTCTTTTTGGGAAAAATTTGGAAAGGTTCCATCTAAACGAATACCTTTTCTCCATTTTTTTAAAACCCCCTTCCAAAGTGTAGATTTTTTTTTCAAAACATTATGAACATTAATTGTTGGTAAAAAATTTTTACAAGAATTATGTTTTATATCTAAAGCATCTTATTGTAATCTTTTTTTTAATTAAGATATACACTTTTAAAGGATTACCTTAAAATTACATAGTGAACACATTGAAATCTACATTTGGCTGCATTTGTTTTTTCCTGTATACAACTGATTTCAATAGACAACCATGGAATTGTGGAAATTGCATTTCTTGGTAGGCATAAAAAAAAAATGAAGCCTGGAAAAGACTGGACCCAGGGTATTATGCTATGGTATTTAAGAAGTGGCTGCTTGTGTATGAAATAAGAAGAGCTTAGAGATTAGGAATACAGGAAGAGCAAAATGCCTGGAAATATTTCAAGAGCTTTCTTTGTTTTGAAAACAAGAAAAAACATGTACAGGGTGAAACAAGAGTTTTGAATTCGATCATCATAAGGCCAGCTAAGAAATCACTGTCACTGAGACACTAACAAGTAAATAAGTTCCAACAGTGACACAATGTAGCTAGAAACATGGTTAGTCCAAAAAGTAGGTCCATAATCTTCACAATTATTATAGAAAGTTTTTAGAATAAATAAAATCACCTAAATTGTCACCATGAGGATTGGAAAAAGGACTAAACCAAAATTCAAATTTGCTATTAGCATCCATTTCCCCAAATCAGTCTCTTAAGATTATTACTCATGAAAACCAAATTAGTTTTATAAGTATCACTATCAATATTTCTTGAGGGTTTGAAGTAATAGAATAAAAGTTCTTACATTAACTCACTTACATTTTACATTAAAAGGCTTACATCCAATGTAACCATATTGTAACCCATATTTTAAAGTCAACAAAAATTGAGAATCGATTAGCAAATAATTATGGCTGCTTTGGTATTTAAAGAGTTTACATCATAATATACACTGTAATTGTCGAGAAACCAATAGGTGAACCTTGATAACAATGTGGTTCTTGGATCAAAGCAGAGTCAGTATTAACTTGTTCCAAATTTAGGGTGAGCTGTTACACAGCAAATTTAGATTTGTGACAATTTAATTGAGCAATCTTTAAGATATTAGGCCTAATTAATCATAATAAATTCTTAACATAATTTATTTTCTCACAAAAATGTAACAGGCAGTAGTTAGAGGAAGGAAATTTTTTCCCTTGCATTATTTCTAGTTTTGTGGTTGAGTTAAACATATTAATGCAAAGTTTGGTAATGATATTTCAATAGTATCTTAGTGTTTTAGAGTAATTACCATATGCCAGAGCATTTGTACATGAACATTTGTAAGGATACACTTGTAAACAGGAGAGTGTCTCAATAACAATATGCCCCAAATATTAGAAATTCTTTAACGTAAAACAAACTTTGTATAAGTTCATGTGTTTGTCTGGTTCCAAAATTTCAGGGTTTTGATTAAAGATGATATTGAAAAAATCTTCATTACTGATATCATTTGGAATATTTTTAATTAAAAGATCATTTTAAATAAAGACAAGTTTAATTCCAGGGATTTTGTTTTAATTGCATCTTGTGAGTTTAATCTGATCTTGTTCTGAAACATAATTAACTAAAATTTAGCTGATGGTAATTGTTTTGAAATCGTCAATGCTTAATTTAGGTACAGTAGGATTAACCCCTTAACTGCTGTGGAAAAGTTAAAAATTCATCCCCCAGTGCCACCGTTTTTCCTAAATACGCCATAAAATATGTTATATAAATTTATAAATATATATTACATATAATATATGTATGCCGGTGGCAGTGAAAGCCTCAGTAGAGTGAGGTGTATATATACGCCGGCGGCAGTTAAGGGGTTAATGAGCAATTTTATTTTTTTACTTCCTCTGAAATACAATTTTCCAAATCTACAACAAGACAAAAAGAAAGCAAAAAATTTCTTGGGATATCAGTACTAGATGGAGCCTGACACTAGCATAGCTTTTAACAGACAATGCTTCTTTTATGCTTTTAATACAAGCTTCCCTTTTTAATTGACTATCGGTTCTAAATTCTTAAATATAGTTTTCAACTCACCAAGAGCTTGCTTTGCACCATCCCAAACTGGTTGATTCATATTATACTTAGATAGGAAAGCAATTTCAATTATTGTACAACATTTTTCAAGAGCTTTATAAAACATATCATCCTCACTAACCGCCATCTTGATTCCTCCTTCCTCAAGGGCTATTGGCTTCATTGTTTTGAACCAAGGTCAAGTGACAAGGATGACACATCAGCTGACATTCCACTTTACAAATTTACACACTAGAAAACTTTGAGCCATGAGAAATTTAACATGCATCAGCCCTTTATATGAGTTCCTTAAAATAAAAGATAAACATTTTAAATTTAAAAAACAAAGCATGACATGCAAATAATTTTTAAATAATGTAAAGAAAATTTCACAAGAAGATATTTTGATGAGAGAAGTACTCATCGGAAAAGTTTTTTTATAAATAATTCACTGTATTTTTTAAAAAATACAGTGAAGTTATTACTCAATGTTTATATTATACTTATTTTTTAAAAAAAATATACACAATCTACATATAGAAGTTAACAATCAAGTTAGAAGAAGTTGACTATGACAAAGCCATAACCACTAAGTACATATATACTTTAAAATTTGTTAGACTTCTTTATTGTGTAAACTTTGAAAGCTTTACAGATGTATTGTACTATCTACAAGCATCTTATCAATTTGAAAGATAGAGTATGATAACTGATCTGATAAAACATTTGCCATATTTTTTAAATAACTCAGACAACCCATACTTTTCTTCCCTCCCCCCTTCATTAAATAGATAACAACCCCATTTTTTCCAATCCCTAGTATTACTGCAGTTTTATTTGCCATAAATAAAATTAAATGTTCAAAAAATATCCCACATTTTTTTTTAAATCCATCAAATGAAATCTACAATCAAATTTGGATTTATGAAAAAGCCACTTTGAATTAGATATTTTACAAAGTAATTATTATAAAGTAAATGACTACAATGGGATATAATTTGTAGTTTGCATCATTACGGCCTAGTTCAAAATAACCTTGTTTCATGCATTTAATTATGGAGTCTGACTTGAAGCTATCACAGCAAATTTCTTAGTCCTTGCACATACATAATGCTTGGTAATGTCAGATTTTGGAAACATTTTCCAAAAAAAAGGACTGGCATGATTGGCTACAATCAAATAAAACAGTATGCTCTACAAGAAGAGATGTAAGCAGTACTTCAATCTTGATTACATTTCATTGGACACCATTCTTGAAAAAACTATCTAATTTTGAGCAAATGCTACTTTATTTCTCATTTGCAATCAGCTATGTAGTTTTCACATGACAAACAATATCACATCTGCCACTATGACAAATGCATGCAAGCTCTGAATATGTCACAAAATGCAAATTTTCTATTTTGCCATACATTAATACAATCAACTTCCCTTCTATATGTTTGAAACTATACTATTTCACCTTTGTCAGACATTTTAGCAACAATCAACAAAAATAAATTTGGAAACAAAGTGTAGAAAATACAAACACATGCAAAGCAAAAAATGAATTGAGTTTGAGAAAAATGTCACAGAGAAAGAAAAAAATAAAAATGTTTTGCTCAATAAAACTGCTCATAAAAAATAAGTTTGAAATCAATAGCTAACAAATACATGGTGTGCAGGAAGGACAAATTTCATGAATTTTCAAACACTTAATGGCAATAAGTTAAACATTTTCCATCTATTTATTTCCTGGCCATTGTGAATATAAAACTGCAAATAAGAACTTTTAACCAGAAAACAGTCAGTGGATAACTAAAATTTTGTAAAAATGTGTACAAATGAATGATCTAGACATAAAAGTATAAATTTCATGTGGAAAGCATAAAAGTTGGCAGGTATGCAATATATATGGTTTTAAGCAAAACCCAATTAATCAAAGATTTATTTTTCAATGTCAGCTCTGAAGTGAGGCATACACATTTTAAGTTTTCAAAAAGCTTACTACAATAGCAAATATTTTACATCAAAATATATTATGAAATCAATTTGTTAATTTCATTTAATTGTTAAAATATGACATGAGTTTTGGGCTCAAAATGTATTTGCTATGGCAAGCTTGAAAACATACCAACCATTTTTGGATTAATAATTATTTTTGTCCTATTGTTTTAAAGACATGTTGCCAAAAAAACTCAATTTTTGTTTAATATTCTATAATATTTTACAAAAAATGCATCTACATTTCATTGGTCTTGCAATGTTGGCTTGGAAAATTTTATCTCATCAAAATGAATGAGAATAAACATAATTTACATGAAATCATATGCAAAATTCCTCTTAAAGAAACAGTACATATGTTGGTTGGTATCATATTGAAATTAGAGAGCTATGTCAATGAGTAAATGCTTTGAAGACAAAATACTTCTGATATGTAAAAATCCCCTCACACCCGCCTACAAACATCAGGGAGTTTGTATGTATTCTGATAAATTCAAATAGCATATCCTTTAAATATCTACAATTTTTTCCTCAGTCTTATGATACAAAAACAATTAAGAAGTTTGCAAAAAGTTTCCATATTAAGAAAGAAAAAAACATAGAAATATTTGTGAAAAGTTTGCCTACAATGCTTAAAGTATTTGAATTGTGAATGTGTTTTCCTCGAAGGATCCTCTTTCAACTGGATTTAAGAAAATTCTTAAACAATTCATTCTGGTTTGAGTAAGAAGCTTGATTTTAGAAGAAATCTTAACTCTTTTTTTTTGTCAAAAAAATACTAAAATGAATAAAATGTGTAAAATAAAATATTGCCTACTTGGAAAATATTTAATATCTATTGCTTTATTTTTAAGAAAAATTTAATGGACATTTTTTACTTGAATTAACAGTAAAATATTTCACTGCTATAAAACTGTTATAGAATAATATAATTACAATTAAACTACAGTTGAGTTTATTTTAATTAATTACATAAATATCATTTTCTGAATGGAAATTTTAAAAAAAACCTTGTGTTTTCTAATATATGGATCAAATGCAAATGCACCAGTTTTAACTTTTCATGATTAATTATGCACAATACATATTGTTCATATAATGTTGCTTAAGGAAAGATAAATTTAATATATGGATGACTTGTTACTCGTTTTTTCAAATTCTTATACTTTTTTCCTTGGTGCAGTTTACAAAAAATAAAAACAAAAAACTCAAGTAGAAGTAGTTAAATTTTATGGAAAAAATTTACAAAGAAAGTGGAGATATTTAATATGAGCAAAATGTTTGTAGTAAATTGAATGAGTAATCATAAAAAAAATCAAAACCTTTATGATGGTTTTAGTTTTTTTTATTTGTTAAACATTTTTTTATACATAGATACATTAAAAAATACAAGCAAAAGATTCTAACAGAATATTCTTTTTTATACACTAAAAAGAATGTTATTTTATTCAACAGGAACAAAATCAGAAAAAATATTTAAAATAAATGTATTAATGTATAAATGTATTAAGGTGTAATTATTACCAATTAATTATAAATATTTCATTGTAAGAATTAAAAGGCTGTTAATACAATAAAAATGGAAAAGAAATTCAGCATACTTTTCTACAATGAATTATTATTTACAAGAGCATCTAATTCATTAGCATAAAAAATTTTAAATATTAGAAATATATATTGCATACTTTTTATGTAGATTTATACACTACCACAATTGAAACTTAATGAATATAGAATTAATAAAAATTGAAAAAATCAAAGCATTATACAGTTTATTTAATAGTAGAATATGTGTCATTGGACCTCTTGCACTTTTTATGACTAAACTTAGAATAGAAATAAATAGTCCTGGAATAAATTAATTCAAATTTTAAAAAATAGTGATATGTCATTAAATAATAAAACTATATATAAAAATGGAGAATTCTAAACTAATCTGAAAATTAATTTAAAATATAGAAAAAAGATATCCTTATAAATCTTTTATATATTGTTCATAACTGAGACTTTTCTTATAACTCTATCATAACATGTAGAAACAGAAGTTTAAAAGCAAAAAAAAGCCCTCTAAAAGTTGATTTTCATCAATTTCTCCCTAATTAGGAGTTATCCAATATGTATATGCAATTTAATGCCTTTAATTTACGTCAATGTAATTTATAATCATTTACTTATTATCAATTATTTAATGCCTAGAACTACTTAATATCATTCCATTTAATACTCTATTTCAGCAGTTCCTAAAATGTGCACCTTAACAAAGGGACTGTGGAAAATTGTACAAGTTTTCCTAATTATTTTTTTATTCAATACCATAAGATCTAAGAGAACTAATATATAAACATATATAACTGTAAAAAATCATTATATTTCTTCCTTATGATGCTGTATTACAAAAACTAAAAATAATTTTCTTATCTTATTGAAAAATACAGAAGTACTCTTCAATCGAAATTCATTTTTTTTCTCAAATATTTCCATTAATAGTCCCTACAGTATAGGAGTATCACATTCCTAGTGAATACAGCAAAATCAATTAACCACATTTTCTAGAGTAATATGCAGAATAAATCCTAAACTTTAAATCAGATTTTAGTAATTATAACCAGTTATTTTTTTTATGCAAACTTCATCTAGATGTGAATCTAGAAAATTAAAAATTTTATTCAAATACCTTGACAAGGTCTAGAATTTAAGTATTTTTAAATATAGATTAAACTGGACAAACACAAAGTTGTCATGCAGAAAAGCGAATAAGTCTGCAGAACAATGTTCGGTTAAACTTGAGGTAACCTTCAGAGATTCAACACAAGCAGATTAGTGTTCACACTGACCTCTCAGCATGAGGGATATCTCTTACACATAACTTAAAAATATTTCAGAAATAATCAAATTAACAAATTAAATTCAGAAATTTTTTTTCAAGATCAGAAAGCAAACATAAAGCAGAATAAAAATTCTTACTTCATTGCCAGGAATAGAACTCACGCTTGCCACTCAGCAGCCATATACATTAACCACTCCACTGTGCCTTGGCTTGTTCAAATATCCAACATGAAACAACACTAAGTTGAGAAAAAAAATTGAAAGTCTAAACCAAAAGTTTTAATATCTGAATACTTTCAAATGTTCTAGGCTAACTAACAATTCAAAAAATAGTATTGAATGCTTGAAAATTTATAGCTCTATTTATATATAATATATATACATACACACAGAACTATATATATAATCCATAAATAGATACAAATAGTTATAAAAACTCAATATAACTAGTCAAGATAGTAGGAAATATTAGCCACAGTAGTACAATAGCAAACTCTTGGCCTTAGGAACAAGATTGCAGGTTTAAACAAAGTTTTGAGTTAAACAAATGTGTGTGTGCGTGTATATATATATATATATATATGAATGAAATAATTAGTTAGTAAAAGAAAATAAACTGGAGTATATAGTTAAGCACGAAGAAAAAGGAAACAAACTACACAATGTTAAAAATTAAGAAAGCATGGAAAATGATTGACAATAAAAGACACAAGCACAAAATATTGATATGAAATTTGAATATTATGAATTCAAATTGTTGGTATTAATCAGAATCAATCATAAATATGCATAAATTAGTATAAAAAGTAATCAACTACAAGACTAAATAAGAGAAACTTGACTCAATTTTGAATTCAAAAGCTTCAGATATTACGTTAATCGAATATTGACCATTAAAATCTGGACAATATTTTATTTGTA
>BMAV01028079.1:0-25680 GCA_019973955.1 Trichonephila inaurata madagascariensis
AAAAGGGATGCCACAGGAATGGGTCATTTGGGCTCTCACAGTTTTTTTTCCAAAAGGCATTTTATTCCAAAGTATTGAACTAAACATTAAATTCAGTGGTAAATTTTTGCTCTTCATGGCCTTCCGCTGGAAAAAAGTTCTGCCTCATTTAAAGTTTAAAAATCTTGAAATGATCAACTTCCAGGAGTGGCTGCCCCCACCAGCCCTTCCACTGGTATGCACCAAAATTACTCAAGCGGCTCCTTCGCAGACTCAGTCGCTACGTCTTTAAGGGGTCATCGCCATTGTTATCTCTTGGTTTCCGAAATGCGTCTGCCTCTGCAAGCGTCTTCGAAGAAAAAAACTGATGCGTAAGGTAATGCAGACGATTGAAGGAGATCCAGAAGGTCCTCGTCAACTTGCAAGCCTGCTCTTTAAACCTCCTGGGTGGGCCTCTTTTAAGTCCCCAATCATCTCTGATTGACGAGTGTAGTAGATCTGCACGCGGCCCTCCTCGCTTTAGTACCAACTTCATTGGTGCATGAGACAATAGGATGGAGCGTGTAAAACCAGCTTCGTTACCGTACATAGCTTACCATCTGATGGTTCTATAAATCATCTTGACACTTCGGACATTCTCCAGGGTATGTCTATCACAACCGCAGACATTCTTTTCATTAAAATAGTTCATGGTTCACATGTGCGAGGGGAACTCAACAATGGATACTGTTCGCAAAAGAATTCTTACTGTAGACCGTGGTGACCAACATTATCTTAATGTCGAAGAGGGGTGATGGTGTGCTTTCAAAACAGCTGCCTTCAGAATCAGTGAGACATTTGTTTGCCCTCGTGCATGAGGGAAGAATACACGGTCTCTTTTGGAAGATACAATGTCCCACCTTAGCATTCCGTTCACACCGTGCATTAGACTTGACAAGTTCGACTAATGAGCCGAAGTCACACCTCTGACAGTTCTATTTTGAATATGTTGGATAGATCTGATTTTATTTTTCACTATATGTGTCCAGATCTGGCAGCCATAGAGGAACAAAGAATGGTGTTAGATTTTATAGATAAGGAGATTTTGCAGATAAGGAGTCTATTATGAAGAGAAAGTCTTGATTTTCATGATCTTTGTAATTCAAAAATATTTCTTCCAATAGCTTTCCTTTAACTCATCCATATGGAATTTGTAGGTAAGGTTGTATTCCAGAGTTAGTCCAAGGTATTTAACTTTAACAGTCCAGGTTATTAGTCTATTAAATATAAGAAATGGGGTATTTTTGATACAGTGTCGTCTTGGTCTGAAGGTGATGTCTTGTGACTTATTAGTGAAATTGCGGTGACAGACTTTAAATTATTTTTGGTAGAGAAAATTGCTGCGTCGCTCAGTGGGTAATTTTCCCAATCTGGTGCACGGAAACCCCCAAATGAAATTGCGCGAAATAAAACAACAACATACAATTTATGGTCCTCTTGGTTCCACCCTGTTGTGAACAGTTTTTGTCAGTCCCTTTTGTGACGTCTTCGATTGGGGCAAACCCCCACCCCTATCTATTCTTCTGAAGTCACCTTTTCTATTCATCCCAAACAGCTGTTGGGTGACAAGTGCAGGTGGCCATGGGGTCATTGTTTGTTGTCTGGCCTCGGTCGCGCGGACATCTGGTCGGAATTTACAATGGCCAAAGAATGCCGGTGACAAAAAGGCATTCCTGTATGAAAGTCCTGAATAGGGAGGCCTGTATGCACGTCGGTGCATAGAGAGTGGGGCTGTGAGGCCAGGTGTGAGATGAATGGGATGAGAATTATGGCGCCCTTGGATTCCAGACGGACGAGGAATGTGTTTGTGTTTGCCGCGCAAAGGGGGAGACAAAGTGGCCGGACGAGGAGCAGCCCTTTTTCTTTGACCTGCCAATGGGGAAAGACGAGGGCAGACCTTTTCTTTTGACCTGACAATGAGGGAAAACGAGGGGCGTGGTGGACCCGCCCCTGGTGTTTAAAAGGGGTGGATTTTGAGAAGAAGAAAAACGGACGGAGAAAAACTTGGTAGGAAAACTTGAAAAAGACTTGAACGAACGGGAGAGAAGAAACTTGGAGAGATAGAGCCATGGGACGGGCCCCGGGAAAGCAAGGGATTGACGAGTGCCTGGCGGAATAGGATTGACCTCGAGTGAAAAAGACCCGTCTGCCGGCTTGGCCTATTTAATGAACTTTTAATAACAAACGAAGCTATTAAATACTGTTTAAATATTAAAATATGGCTGTGACAAATTTTCTTGTGTGCTGACTACTGACGACGTTACAACGCGAATGGAAATCGTCAACAATTATCGGTTTAGATAGGGTTTGGTCTTGTTATAAGAAACACTTGAAAAAGTTCATTTTACAGTCGGAAGTTCTATCGTTCCGACTGAAAAAAATTATACACAGATTTTAGCGGTTTTTTTTTTTTTTAAATAGATACCATAAGTTAGTTATTTCTTGATTTCACTTTCAAATTAGGTTCGAGTTCGATTAAAAATTGTACAAACATAACACATTTAGCATAGTTTTTAACTCCTAATAACGTATGTCAATTTTTTGTGTTTAATGGACTAGAACTTTTGGGATTGACACGGATAGATCACAGTAACACTTAAGATATCCGACTGGGTTCGGAGGTAATTTTCTGAAATATAACTTAAATAATTATTTAATTGCTATTTTTTAATTAAGTGTGTTGTGAAACTATGAAAATACAGCAAGAAGAATTTTTTGAAACCTTATTTTTCAAATTTGTACCAAGATATTACAAAAAATTGCTCTTTTGCTAACAACTCTAAAAAAATATATTTCACAATAATAAATAAAATGTTTGTAGGAATACAATTCTTTAACTTTTAACTATGCTGTGTATTAAAAAACTCAAGGTTTACAATAAAATTATGAAATACAGGTGTTCGACATAAAAATACAGAATATTTCTGAAAAAAAAATTTTTTTCATATAAAATTACATTAAAAAATAACTTAATCGAAACATTACCCTTAGATTTTAGCAGAAAGCATTCATTATAGTACAAAGAACAAATTCAAAAAATTTCATAAGGATATTTTGTTTACTTTCAGAAATATCACTCTTACCATTAACCATTATGTTCAAAAATAACATTCTTCAGAAAATGCAAAATAAAGTTTATATTTGCAATACAACTTTTTAAAGATTTAGGAAGGTATTAAAACTCTCCAGATTTGTATGTTGTGCCTTCCTGGACTTTATACTTCAAACTTTTACATTTTTGAAGGTTCTTTCTTTTTTTACGAGACAGTTTCTTATCTGGTTTAGAATGCCTTGTACAATCAAAAATTCTCGTTTTGTCAATATACCAAAAATATCCTTTCATTTCAGAACATAATTTCATTCCTAACTTTTAAAATAGAGGTAACAGACCATCAAACCCTGAATTAAAAAGTATTATTGCGATACAGTAGCGCACACAGGAATTTTTCAAGGGGGGTGTCCAGGATTGAATGTCCACCTTTCTTGTATCATGCTCCTTTTGATTTTGTCGATTTTCGGGAACAAAAAACAGTAAAAAACTCATTATTGAACAAATAATTAGCATTAATTATAAAATCAATCATTAATAACAAATACTTAATTAAATTTTACGTACTATATACTTAGAATTATAATCAATCGGAAAAGAAATCAAGGGCTTTAGGGGGGTTCCGACCCCCTAGGACACCCGCTATTGCGCCACTTTTTGCGATATAATTCCCTTAAACGAGCGTTTGTAGCTCAACAAAGTTGTCTTTCGTCATTATACTCCACTGACATTTTAAGACTTTCATTGCAGTTCTAGCTTTCCCGTGAAGACATTTTCTTAGAAGTTTTTGACCCTTTTAAGTTCCTTTTAAGTCTTCTTAATAGAATTAACTGAATTTGTGTGGAAGATCCGTTGATTTTTCTTTCAACGTTTCTCCAACAAATTCTGCTCTCTAAATCTCTTCTTTTCTGCCTCATTGGTCTTGTCTTTGGCATGACAACTTTAATTTAATTAAAAATAACTATAACTCTATATAAAAAATACTAATTAAAATTTATAAAGAGATCTAATTTCGAACACAAATGATAAAAGATAGCAACTCTTTAAATCAAACAAACATTGCAATCAGTTAACTGTTTATTTTAAAGCAAATATATTATTAAAATATTCATGGAAGTGAAAAAAAGGTTTACTAAACTTTAAAAAATTCGTTCAAATATTTTAAATGAATAAAATCTCATTTTTCCGTTGAAAATCAACCGAAAACTCACAGTTTTAGTTTCGATTGGGGCTTACTGCCTCAAACAAAAACAGCTATAACTTTTTCTAATTGACTCAGAATTAAAAGTACGATATTGTTTGATAGCTTATTAAACAGGCTACAAAAATGGACTACAAAATAACTTTCGATTTTTTTGGTGAAAATGATGATTTTAAACCAGTCGGATATCTTAAGTCACATAGAGTAGATATAGACATTTAATTTAATACCAAATTTAGTTACTACCTCCTGCTACTCCAAAAGTTATGGTTTTTTTTTCAGCGTTGGTCGATGGTATTACTCGACGTGCCTTATTCAATGTGTGGAAATAAGAGCAAAATACTAACGCAAAACTAATATTGTTTTGAGTTTAGTCAGGACTAAAAAGGACTTTGACAAATATGAAGACCAGCAGCAATTAAAATTTAGAAAAATAGTTAAAAACTTCTGCTCGTTTGTAGGGGGAAAATTGGATGAGGTGCCATAGAAATGAAAAGTTCTTCTCCAAGTCGATTAATGCATGGTTGTCGCGGGAGTAAGATTTATATTATATTTTATTTCTTTTAAGAAAAATATATAGCTAATATTTTTGTGTAGTATTTTGTTTATTTAAGCTTATAATAATTATTTTTTTAGAATTATAAACTTTATAAAATGGTTTTTTTCAGTTTGTGTTTTTTAGCATTCAAAATACTACTTCTTCCACAATTATTTACCAATCACTTCCAATTTTTCCCTTTGCTTTATATTTAATACATGTAACAAAATTAGGGATCCATTTTTCTGTAAATTGAATATTTCTTTTTTTAAAAAAATTGAAATCCAGGAAATAGTAGGCTTTGGGTTGAATTTTAGCATATATATATATCAACATTTTATTATTTTTTTCCTCCAAAATTAATTAAGGAATTATAAAATCGATCCCTAAAGGTGTTTAAAACATCCTCAGAATTATTACAAAAAATTAATTAACACAAAAAGAGTAGAATTTTAAAAATTTCCAAATTTTTAAAAATAAATTAAGAGGACTTGGTACTCCAAAAATGACAGACCTATCGTTTTTATTTTTATTTTTATTTAATCTTATTCTTTGCATTATTATCTTTCGATTGATATATCACTTGGGCATATGTTGGAAAGTTAGAAGCTGAATCTAGCAGGATTCTAGGGGCCCAAGGCCTGACTAACGCTAAGTACATATTTACACAATTTATAAAATATTGAAGGCAAAACCTGAGTTTCAGGGTGGGGGCCTAACATTCTCTTTTACGCTATTAGTAATTGATAGAAACATTTCAGTGGCATCAAAGCAATTAAAATTCATATACCGCATAAAAAAGATCGCACAGAAAAAATCGCACAAAAATAAAATCGCATAAAAAAGGACCGCACAAAAACAGGTTTCTACTGTATAATGAAAACGTTACATGTGTCTGTTTTTTCCCAAACGTTAATATAGTAGATTAGATGGAGGCTTGATTGGGGAAACTAATTCGATGCATATATTAATTTAATTAAAAGCAATGAAATTTGTGTCTTTTTTTTCCCATGTGAATTGGAAATAATAAAATTAATTTGTAAGACAAGCAATAAAGGATGAAGCTCCATTTATTTGATTATTTAGATGAAAGTCCTAAATGCTGTTGTTCTATAGCTCATTTTCGATCAAAACGTGTGGATAAATATGTTTCTTGCTTCATCATGTCAAAATCTCGTTTAATTACTTAAAAGAAACTTGCGCTACCTAGATTAGAATTTGGCTTATTCCAAGTCTAAATTACCCTTCCACTCGGCGATTTTAGAATTGAGGAAAAAAATTTTCTTCCCCCCGGGCTTTTTGCACCCCATGTGGTATTTTTTTAAATTTTCAGTTAAAAAAGGGGGGGAATAGTGGGTTGCTGATTTTTAGTCAATGTTCATTCACGAGTAACAAATATCCCAATATTTGGCGATATATCATTCCAATTTTTTCCAATTCCGGTTTCCCCTTTTAATTTAATGACTTTAACTTTAAATGCATATTTTTTTTTTTGAATTGGGTTTTTTTTATCCCCCTGTTTTTTAAATTTTAAATTTTAAAATTCCAAAAATGTTTCCTTGAATTTTTGATCGGGGTCCAAAAAAACTCTTGATTTTTTTTTTTTTTTTTGCTATAATTCAAAATATATAGTACGTAAAAATTTTAAATAAACTTTTTTTTAATTTTTAAATTTTTTTAATTAATCTAATTATTTTTAATAATTAGTTTTTATTTGTTTTGTTGCCCAAAATCGAAAAAACAAAAAAGCCTGTACAAGAATAGTGAACTTTTTGGGCCCCGGGCCCCCGAAAAATTCCTGTTGCGCTACTGTTGACATTTTCTGAAACCATATATTCCCAAATTGTAAAAAAAAATATGAAAAAAAATTTCATTGCATCCTTTCATTAAGTGTGAGACAAATTGATGAAGGATGTAGAGCGATATATGCTATTATCCCTTAAATACACCATGAAAATATTAATAAAACATTATGTAATAATTATTTTTGTTTTAAAATAATTTTAACGTTTTTAAAAATGTACTCTTAATTTCGTGAAATTTTTCATATTCCTTAAAAAATAATCGATAATTTTTTAGTTTTAAATAGTACGAAATTTATCAAAACTTAATTCGTATAATGCGTAAGTTAACATCCTCAAACAAAATAAATTACAAAAGAAACCGATAACTATACCATATTACTTTCTAGAAACAAGTACTTTAAAAATTTTAGGACGAAATAGTTCGAACCGTGATTTTAAAAAAAGGGGCATAAAGAAAAATTTTTGATATTTAGTGTCACTTAGATTAGAATACTATAAAATTGTTTTAATGACTTTGCAAAAAATTATTTAAATACAATATTTTGGCAAGAAAGTAACTTAGAATAACCTTTTTCAAAATGTTCTCCCTTTTTTAAAATGCTTCTATTATAATAATATTTTGTGTATATAAGCTCAGACCCTCTGTACAGAGGCCAACTATGATTTTTTAAAATTCACATTATTTTCAGAATTACAACCCATTGAAATAATTATCGGCGTTTTTTTCTTAAAATTGCCCCTCTGTTGTCGTAAAACATGGATAACCCACTTCTAAGTTATATATTTCAATTCTAGTTGAACCTCTGTACAGAGGTCTGAGCTATAGACAGGCAAATATTATTATAATAGAATCATTTGTCACAAAAGGAGAATATTTTGAAAATCTTCTATGTTCATTTTTCCAAAATATTGTATTTAAAAAATTTTTGTTGAAACTTTTCTTAAAACAATTTTATGTACATTTTCTATAAGGACACTAATATCATAATATCAATTATTTATACGTTTTTAAAATCACGGTTCGAAGGGGTCGGATACTTAAATTTATAGTTCATATCTCAGACTACACATTTTGATACGATAGTTCAGTCATAAACTCATAATAATTTTTTTAGGTAATTATTTGGGAAGAAAAAACTTTAAGAATAATATGTAGAACATTATTAATAAACATTTTCAAACTAGCGCCCCTTTAGTGCACACACACACAAAAAGTCAATGTACTGCAAATATTTTGTGATCAAGTTGATTTGATATTTTAATAACATCACACGTTCCAAAACAGTACAAAAGTTACTGATGCGAACCAGATAAATCTGAACTTCGATCAAGCAATAAGAACAGCGCCCACTAATTAAACTTCCACGTCACACCAACATGAGGATTTCGAATCTCGACAGATTTTACTACCAGTTTTCAACTGAAAAGGACTCGAACTCACGATTCAAAGCCGGATACAAGTTTGCGACATCACTACTTGGCTTCCACGACGCTTTTGTAATTAAATATTTTCTAGTGATATTTCAAAAATAATTATCAACTTAAATTAACACGTTTCAAAGGTACTGAGTAAATCTTTACAGCATATAAAGGAAAATCTTTCAATTATTTCATGTTTTCTAATGAAAATACTATACAACACTTTCTGATATCGAATATTTTTATGAATCTTTAATCTGAAATAAAACCAATGAATAAATTGTTTTAATTTTTTTTTTTCTAAGAATATTTTATATCTTAAATTAAAAAATTTTTGAGTCGCTGGATGTCAGGGGTACAGGCCCCAAAGGAGCCCCAACCCATATCATAAGAACGGCCGGGGAAATAGCGCCCTTTTGGGATAGGAAAACGCCTGATGGGGGGGTCTTTGGGAACGTGGAGAGGGCGGCTACAAACCCGGAGAAAAAAATTTGATTTGGGAAAAAGTCCACCCGGGTTTGGGAGAGCTTGTCTTGGATTGGTTGAGGGGCGGGGGTATCTGCCCAGATTCCCCCTGAAGTTGGGTGAGAGAATTTTAAAAAGGGGTAGATTCCCCTGTGGGTATACCGATTAATTAAAAAGAAAAAAGGTTTTAAAAAAAAATTTTTAAGTAATAATTTTAAAATTTTAGAATTTTTTAAACAGGAAATAAAACTTTTTTAAAATGTTACGGCGGATTTAGGAGTCAAGGAAAATTCCCCCGGCCCTTTTGGTGTTCTCATGAAGACAAAATTTTTCCCAGATTTAGAATGTCCCAAATTAAAAAGTGGGTAAAGAATCAAAAATTTGGGAGTTTTTTTTAAAAAATTTTTAAAAGTCTAAATTTTTAAGAGTTTGTATATACTAACTCATGTACATATTTCATTAACAATCATACGAATAGTTTTATTTTGGGAAATTTCAAGCATTTTTATATTAGTATTAGCGGCATATCCCCCACAGGAAACCCGTACTCATAAGGGGCCCAAAACGACGTGTAGAGAAGTACTTTATTTTCAGTAGTCATTGTGGGAAATTAAAGGGGGTATATTAATTTTAGAGCTTTCCCGGAATTTTTTTCCCGATATATAATGTGTTTTTTCCAATGAGTTTGTTACCCAGAAAAAGTCCTAGGTAAACTGTTTTTTGAGACCATTGTAGTGGGGGGGGTTATAGTGTTGGGGCGTTGGGGGTTTCCCTTTTTGAAAAAAGAGAAACCCTTTTGTCAACTTAACCTTATTTTCCATGTATTAAAGTATGTTTATAGTAGCTGTAGGTATTATTTATTTTAGTGATATTTTGTGATTTTTGTGTGTCGTAGCTATGCAGGTATAAAGAGTTCTTGAAAAATGTTTTTAAATATCTTTTTTAAAAAAAACGAAAAAAAAGGGGTTCTACTTTTAAAAATTTTTTTTGGCCTTAAAAGCCCTTTTTTTCTAATTTTCCTTTTATTGAAAGTATATTCTTTTTAATCCGGTCTTTTTTGGAACACTGTAAAAAAACAAAGATAAAGCAAGATAAAAGAAAAATTTGCTATTCATAGATAACATAAAGTCATCACGAATCAGGTATTTAAAAAAAGAAGGGGAAAAAAAATGGAAACTTGTTACTAAACGTCCCCAAAAATGAAAAGAATCCCACCGTTGGCAAAAAACCCCCCCCAATTTTGGACACAAGGGACGCACAGACAGCAGGCGCCTATCGGGTAATCACGTGTTTCCCCTGCAATACCCCCACGTGTTTGTTCATAACATGGGTTTTCCTATACTTTGTTGATGACATTCTTGTGTCTTAATTTTTATCTAATTAAAGATATATGATATCATTGTTTTTTTTTGGATTATTCTAGTATAAAAGGGAAATATTTTAACAACTCTTTTGTAAAATTTTTTGTTTTATTCTAAATTATTTATCTAATTAGGATTCGTCTTTTTTTAGTATTATCTGGTTAGTGTTAGCGGGGATATTTATTTATAGCTTATCCGATATATTTTAATTATTTTAGTTTCTAAATTTAATTTTGTTGTTTTTTATTTATTTTTTTTCACAAGAATGGCTCACAGTATGGTTCGAAACCGTTTCTTTTAAAAAACTTCAACTTGCGGGAAATATTATATTATAATAAAGTTTTCCCCAGTGCCACGGGTAATGTTATTTGAATGAAAAGTAAAAATTTTCCCTAAAAAAATATATTATTTTTTACATCAAGTTTGCCTACCTACACTTAAAGTTCAAAAAATGTTTTTTTAATTGTCGACGTTATTTGATGAAAATAATTTTTTTTTACAATATGTTGTTAAAAATATTTTACAATATTTAAGCATTTGAAGATGTCTGAAAATTATTCTAAAAAAAATAACATTCTCCATCGCTGTCTGTTTTACTTACTAATTACCCTTTTAAAAAGTGTTTCAAATTTTTTTAGAAATGACTTAAGAAATAAAAAAAATATACTTTTCACTATTAGGTTTAAAAATTACTTATATTAATGCAAAATTTTAAAGGTATTCTAAATTTGTGATTATCCATTATTACAGTTACTGAATTATGATAAAGTACAAATAAGGGCCCCCTTCTGGGGAAGAGCAGCGGATGTGCTATACTGGGGCCCCGCATGATCAAAAACTAAAAAGCATTTTACATGCGACCCTTTTCAAAATATAAATTTTATCGTAAACATTGTTATTGTAGGTCTCTGAATTGCAACAATCTGGGCTTGACTGATCGCAAATGAGACATATAATAACAGGTTTCCCCAAATTTTGAACTCTAACATCAGAGGATATTAAAATGTTATGTTCCCCCCTTAATTTAAGCCATGTAGTATGAAATCAAAACCAATACCGGTTCGTCTACGTTTCAGTAAAAAAATAAAATGTGGGAAAGCATACATATGATAGTCAACATAGGGCAAAAATGAATATTATTCATCGCCTCTATAATAAGAATGCCAATCTGCAAGATTTACAGGAGGCTATAATGGGTGTTCGTTTAAAGTGCAATTTTTGATGAAACAAAGTTTATATAAATAAGGAAATTAACAATCAAACTGATATTTCAAAAGTACATGTGATTCTATTTTAGCATTTCATAATCTCCCCCCTTTTTGGATACCATGAAATAATAGGAACAACTAATAATGGAATTTTTTCGTTTAAAAAAATTATGAAAAAAAGTCCCTGTAAATATATCATGTCTACAAAAAAAAAAAATAAAAACTCTTGAAATAAATTGTGCATCCTTTGCATGTTAAAAAAAAAACCCCGGTAGAAGATTTAGGTGTTACTTCATAACACTGCAATATTGATACAGTTATTGGGAAAAGAAATAGATTTAGGCGTATAACAAATATTAATTCCGATTTCAAAAAACCCGGGGAAACCCTGAAATTAGCAAAAAGTTCCCAAAACTTTTTAAAGTTTTTTCAAAAAAAAAAAAATGTAGATAAAAAAAATGTGATGTAGATAAAGATATAAAATCCTGAGAGCTGTTTCGATATTAAAATTAATAAAAATTACATTCAATCATGCATTTTTACAGAAAGTTAAATGCACTTGTAATATAAAGCATCGAAAAAAAAATTAATTTTTTTGAAAATAACACACAATAAATAAAAGGGGATGGACATTTGATCACAAATTAAAAAATTTAAAGCGAGTATGAACTATATTAAAACGTACATTACAATTTTTTAAAAACACATTCAATATTTTTTTTTTTTCATATAAAAATGCCTTAAAAGTAGATTAATTTTTAAAATTGTACAATATTTAAAAGAGGGAAAGTTATCAGAAAAGTGCAAAATTTTTTGAAATGCTTTTTTTTATCCTCAGTTTTAAATATATTTTTCTTTTTTTATTGAATTTCAATTTTATTTATCTATAAATAGATGGTTCCGAAATACTTGTAAAAAAATTTACTTGTTTAAATATTGTTTTTCTCATATTAGAGAGTTAATAGGTTTTTTTTTTTATTAATAAATAGTTATGATTGATGAAAATGAATTTATTTTACAGCACAATGAATTGCAAATGAGATTGAAAAAAAACAATACATATATATAAATAAATAGTCCCATAAAATATCTATTCACAATTAAATTAAAATGTTTTTATGTAGACAAAAAAAATATTTTTTTAAAAAATTTAAATGATGAATAATACTAATTTAAAAAAATGTGATTTTAAAAAAAAAAATCACAAGATTGTTCATTGAATTCCACAAACTTTTTAGGTTATAAAAAAACTCAATATATTTCCCGCCCCCTTTTTGGGAATTTTAAAACAAAAAAAAAGTACAACCAGACCTAACAAAAATTTCCAGTAATTGAGTTGTTTTGTTTTTAAATTATAAGTCACTTTTTTTTAAAAAACTAAAAGTAACCTTTTAAAAAAAACCCTATGCAGCCAGTATGTCATTTCTGAACGTAAAAAAGAATAATTATAACTATACGAGTTTAAGAGCAAAATAGTCGTAAACAAATGAAGCCGTATGCACGTGCGCGAGAACTCACAGGAATCATGTGATCGTGACGTCACATGAATTTAGTCCATAGAAGTACAGTCGCAAAAAGGGTCAGGGTAAGTTGTAAAAGGGCTCTGTTGGGAAAAAGGGGGAAAAATCTGTATCTCGATAGCTTGGTACAGATGATGTACCAAAGCTGAATTAAGTGACAAAAAAGTTACTGGTACAGCATATGTACCGCCGACCTCTAAAGGTTAGGCATTTTGATTCAGCAAGATCGGGACGTTAGAAAAAAGAAAACTTTTTCCATGTTGAAGAAGGAAAAAGTATGCTATCTGAGGGATTCACAAATATGTATCCACTGGACTAAAGGGAAGGCTGATGATTGAAAGCCATTTGTAAGTAACCACGTATCTAAAATTAAAGAGAAGGCAAATCTTAACAGATGGCATTATTGTATAGGGAAGAGCAACCCTGCTTCTCAAGGAATGAGCACGAAAACTCTTGTGAAGGATGAGACTTGTTTATATGGACTATCAAGATTTTTAGAGCTTAATGTCCAGTAATCTAATTGCCCCAATTTACATTCCATTAAAGAAGAAAGACGAAGGGTAGTTGTGACTTTACAAACAAATGTCAAACCTTTGTAGCCTTTACTGAATCTCAATGATTACTATAATTTGGACAGGCCAGCTTTTCCGCTTAGGCACGCTGGTAGGGCGCAAGAGATTTGGGGGCGCAAAAAATTAAAGGGTGAAAAAAGAGAAAATATTAAAATTTTAGAGAATGTGCACCCGCCTAGTATTTATTATAACAAGCCAATTATTCTCTTTCATTTTTATACCTAAATTATCAAATCTTCATTTCGCTATCTGCCAAATTATTATGTAAATCGCTTGGCTTTTCTTCCTCAAATCATATTTTGTTTCATGTATTTTGTTATTAAGTTGTGTTCTCACACACAAAACTTAAAATAAAATCTTTATCACAACGTTTGTTAAATTGTAGGGTGAGCCCCCCTAGGTGGGTGTGATAACCCTACTTGAAGGGAGGAGGGGTGGCGCGAGCATATCGCGAAAAATCAAAAATAAAAGATTTAAAATAATTATCAATTTAATAAAATAATTTACAATTTAAAATAATTGTAAAGTGAAAACATTCTTATATAAGAAAAAATGAAGTGCATATTCACACACACACACACACTGATATATTACACACTACTTATAAATGTATCAAAACTGCAAGAAATATTTCATGTCATATACAAAACTTAATGTTTATCTTGATAATTAGTACGGTTTATAATTAAAGTCGTATTGTATTGTGGTCTTACCATCAAAGTACATTATAATTGCATTCAATACATTTGTAAAAGAGGGGTGGCGATGAAAATTATGACTGAAAATTGGATCGCAAAATATTGAAATTTTGAGAAGCACTGCTTTATCGCAATCTCTACAACACTCTTTTTTCTATCCTTTAGATTCTAAGAGAAGGATATCTATACACAAGGATGGATAATTCAATTCTCCCTCCCCTTGCTCATAGACCAGCAAATTTTTAATCTTTAGTTTAAAGATTACATCTCAGCACTTTTCAAAAAAAAAAAAAAATTAGTACCCCTTATAAAAAAATTATGTGTATGTTTAATTATGTGTGCATTATGTTTTATAGTTACCACTATTTTAATTTTACTGTTTGGCATATATGTTTGTGTTAATTCAATAAATTGAACCATGGTTGTCCGACTTGGCTGCGTTCTTTGGCTATGTGGATTAGCTTTTCCCCCACATAAACTTAACAACTTAATTCCCCCCTAAAAATATTATTTGCACACCCTGCTTTAGTTTACTAGTTTTATTATTAAATTATCGTGTCAATAAGATTCATAAATCTAAGCTGCTAATATTTTGTACAGGTTTGCTATTTTACTCTGTGCTTGAGACGTTGGCATCTCTTCAAACTTCCCCCTCTTCGTATTATTAAAAATTAAATATATTTACTACAAAAATTTTTTGTTTTCCTTTCTTTTTTGCTTTTATAAATTTGTATTCATATATTTTTCAGTATTTACTTATATATTTAAACATTAGACTGGCTTAAGACAATTACTTGTGTAGCAAATTGTTTCCCATTAACAAAGTTTAGAGAATCAGTGAAAAAGCATGCAAAGTTCATTTTATTGGTAAAAATACCGTCGTGGGAAAACGTTTCTTGGACTGTTTCTTACACAATGTTTCCCAACAGAAGCACATTCCTTATTTTATGACCTGCTTAAGGGCTAATAAAAAGAGGGTTGAAATAACCCTTCAGAAATCACTTTTTTTTTAAAGAGAGAGAGTTGACACAATTTTAAATCAGCACACACAATTCCTTCAATTGTACTCCATTCCTTTAAAACTGAAAAATGTAATTATGACTTTACTTTTGATTTATTTTGTATTTCCCCCCTTGACACTTAATTAATTAATATTTTTTTATCATATTAAGATAAAAATCAAAACATACATTTATTATTTGCTTTCCTGTTCAATTTAATGAAATCTATTTAAAATAATTTTTTTTTTTTGTAAATTTTCCGTGTTACCTCAGCTAATTTTAACACTTTCGTCTATTTTTATGTATGTATTAATGGATTTTCATAATACTTTTATGTTGATTAATATGCATCAATAATTGTTTCCTTTGCTTGAATACATCTTCCAAAAAACACTTTTTTATGCAATAACAGTTGTATACAGTTTAGTCATTAGTGCAGTGCTTCTCAAACTTTCAATACTGGCGCCCCCCTTTTCAATCACAATTTTTATCGCGCCCCCCTTATACATTAATAAATTACTGAATGCAATAATAATGCACTTTTTGACGCTAAAGCTACAATACACGCGATCTTAATTATAAACCGTACAAATTAATAACATAAGTATTAAATTTTGTATATGTTACTTTTAAGAAAAAAAAATTAAGTAATAGGATAATTATTATGTTATTTTTCCTTTCTCTATAATTTTTAAATTGGAACATATTGCAAAATGCAGTGGCTGCTTAGAAGACAAAATATAGATATCAGCTAAATATAGAAAAAGAACTCAGAGGGTCAATTTCTAAAAAACTTTGAGAACTTTGCTGTGCAAGACAAGCCCATGAAAGTTGCTAATACTTATTAAACTTGTTCTTAATTCAGTATTAATAAGATAAGTATTAAATTTTTTATATATGTTAATCTTAAGTAATATATAATTTAAGTAAATTATATATATATACTTTTAAGTAAAAGGTTAATTATGTTATTTTTCTTTCTCTAATTTTTAAATTGAAACAGATTGAGAAATAATATTTAATTAAAGATTTATTTCCTTCAAGATCCATTTCTAAAAGTACAAATATCATTAAAAAATAGACTAATCTATGTTGCTCTTTATCATATCCATTACATCTGGCATTCTCGCGAACGTTCATGTGAGTCTAGGCAACCTAACAGACGTCTGCTCAAAACATGTAAAAATGCTGTACCTCGTACAATTCTAGTCAGTCTTGGCCGAATCGATTAGCTACCGAATCTCTCTTGAATGTACATTTCATAATTCACGCGTTAATTGTAATTCACGGTATGAAGTATTTATGACAGTGGATTATAACAAAATCATAGATATATTTTTAAATCACAGCGAGCATTCGACGATAATAAAGCATCAACAAGTACATAGACGAGGGCTAATTGATAGTAAGTTACGAATGGGTTAGGTATCCATTTCAAAATACTTCAGAAGGGCTCTCAACTGCCGAAAAAGAGATCTTCATAGATTTCACATCCAATGACGAAATTAAAGGCAATTTTGTAATAAATCACTCTTTGAATTCTGGATAGAGGTGGATGCTGAATTTTCTGCACTGAAAACAAAAGCATTTCGTATACTATTACCATTTTTAACATCATACCTTAGTGAATCCGGATTTTCTGCGATGGCTACTTTGAAGACAAAATATAGGTCTGAGCTAAATAGCAAAAAATAACTCTGGGTGTCAATTTCTAATTTTTAGCTTTCCTTTGAAAAACTTTGCTCTGCAAGACAAGCCCATGGAAGTCACTGATAATTATTAAACCTGTTCTTATACTGGCTGAAGTACCCACTCTTAACACGAGTTTATTTTTTTAAAAAATGATAATATATTATTCTTGACATAATAGCTTAATTGTAAGGAGAGTAAAACCAAGTGCATGACAATGTATACAAAAATGTAAAATGATTTATTGAAATGAATACTCATATTATAAACGGTTTTGAATGAACTGTAATTTTAAGCCTCGCAGAATTAGCATTTGGAATAAATGTTAAGTAATAAAAAAAAGAATATAAAATTCTAATGAATAACAATTGTGTTGTTTTTTTAATATTTAAAGCGAGAAAGCCCGGGATCAGGTGTGCACTCGATACTAATGTTAATGGTCGCGGGGAGTGAAAAGCACCCCAATTCTTTTTTTATGTAATTATTTTCAATATACAAGATAAAAATCACAATTTCAGTGAATAATTTAACTAAGAGAAAATATACTTACCTATTTCAAGGATTTTTCTATTTGTCTTTCATAATTTGAGAAAATATCCAATAAAACTGAACTAAATTGTTCCAAATGTGCGTGACCTTAATAAAGGACACAAATCACAGACACTTTTTGCTAACATTACGGATAAGTTATTTGCAATCAAAACTGTCACATTTTGTTGACGTTATTGTAATTTTAATGTCCTTTGATGATCGACAAATATCCTGTTGAACTTTTTCTTGCTTGTGTCTTTTTGACAGGGTGAGGTGCATTTTGCGGTACACTTATGGCTTCATATTTTCTTGATAAAGTTCTTAATGTAGCTATTGAAAATTTTCCTTTCGTTTCATGTTTACTGCTTTTCTCAAATTTACTTTCCCTAACATGATTAATATGCATTATTTCAGCAATTGTTTCCCTTGTTTGATCAGCTTCAATTTCCTTTCCGAGAGATCACAGATGCCCAATTCTTTTTTTTATATTCTGCTCATTTACATTTATAAACCATAATCAGTCGTACATCACAATTAAAACCACTAAGTTATTCATAGGAAAAAATGCAGCATGTTCAAGAAAATATTTTTGAAAAATAGTGGTCGTGCCGGGAACTCGGTTTAAACAAGTACCTTAAGATTCTAAAAAAACATTTGCCACTCTCAAAAAAGGAGATATGTTATCAATTCATTTTAGCTCCCATTAAGACTGTCATATTAGAGGATTCTCTGTCAAGGTCATTGGTAACAAATAAACAGTTTTCCCACAGAATTAGCGATTTTTGTATTATATGTTTCAGCATACTCATAAAAAATAAATCTTTGTCAATTAATCCTTCAAAGTGCTCAATATGCTCTTATCCATGTATCATAAAACTCTTTCACATTGTGAAAAAAAACGCAAACAGAATTTTATAATTTACAACTTCCCTAAAAAAAAGAGATGCAGGTAACCATACCAGTAAGTTTGAAAGTCAGCAAAAGTAATATTTTAGATTAAAAGAAACGTAATAAAAAAATCTCTCATCGTAGGATTACAGTAAAGCAAACAAAATATTTTTTTTATTTAGTTATAGGATCAAAGATAGCTAATGAGCGTTCAAAGTAGAATCTTTTATTTTTGATGACCTTTTTCACCAGATGATATATATAAATCATATCAATGTAAATCTGTATTTTTTATTATATCAGAAAGTATTTTTTTTTCATTACAGCAAATTAATTTTTTTTAACCTTTTATTTTCGATATAGCTCACTTAGCGCCCCCAGTTTGAGAAACACTGCATTAGTGTAAATATGAAATGATATATGAAACTTCAGAATATAGTACTTGAGGTAGTAATGGTATGGAAGTTTTTTCACGAAACTTCAAAGTTTATGTCCTAGCATTGATATTTTGACACTGATCGCACTTGCATTGAGCTATAGAAATAAAAAATAACTACAATATTTCTTCATTTTTTATTGAATGGAAAATGTTAATGCCTGTAAACTTTATTTAAATAATATAAAATATATTAATTGGAGCACGGCAGTCTTGAACGCGACTGTTGTTGGGATGGGGGACCTTTTCCCCTAAAACGCATATCAAGTAGGTATCTGATGCTTTCGCGATATCTTGTTTCACTAACAACTGTTTCTTTCTTGAAAGCCTACCGATTCCCGTTCTAGAATTCTGTCTGAATAGTTCTCTCTGATTTTTTTTTTTTTTGAAAAATAATAAAAATGCAATAAAGTATTCTTGATTCAAATGATGCTACGGAAAAAATTGATTTCAGAAACAGAAAGATTAACGTTCATAATAAATAAGGGTACAAAAATTGATTGCAAATTAATGTTTATAACAAGTGTAAATGATAGAAAGGCTGGTTAATATGTAATTTTTTTTGCCTTAATTTTGCAGAATTATTTTTTGCTGAAAATTTCATTTATGTTTTGTACAACTTAAATGCAAACTCAGTGGGCCCAAAACCCATGAGGGCCGGGCCTCTTGCCTATCCAAATTACGTGACCTTGGGCGCTAGGTTTTAAAAAGATTGATCAGATGGTCAGTCTGAATCAGGACCCCCAGTCTTTCAGTCCCTAAGCAAGGTTGGTACTCATTTATCAATCCACTGCAGTAGGGATGAAAAGGCTGATTGATATTCCCAAAATTCCCCGGGGATTTTATACACAATGTGACTTCTCTTTTAAAATTACATATTCTGAATATAAAAATGTTTATGTGTCTTTGCCAAATCTGGATAGGGTTGTGCCCTGACTATGCCGTAGGGGCTGGGTTTGAATCCCGGAAAAGGCATGGATTTTTTTGTAAATGTATATTGCCTTCGCGACTGGGGGATACTCTTAATAGCCGTCGGCCCAAGTCCCTGTGAGGTTGGTGGAAGGGGAAAAAAGGCAAAAAAATTGAGGGGGGGAAAACAGGCCACTCTCTGCCACCTGTAGGTGTTCAAAGCTAAAAAGCTGACAGGCGAAAATGTACCCCTTTCACCGCGATGAATTTCGTTGACCGATCGATTTTACTGTCGATCAGGTGGTATAAGTAACAACAACATCTGTCTTTATCATCAAAGTTTTAAAAATTAAAAATTATCGTAATCAATTATTCAGTGAACATTTGTTTTTTGGGAAATACACGCTTTTGTGTTCAAATTCCCCCTTTATTTTTTGAAAATATGTTCCCCTGAAATCCCCTACGTATCGTAAAGCTTTGAAATTTACTTCAGATCCGAAAAAATATTCACTTGATTTTTTATCTTTTTTTCCCAAATAATGTCTTACTTTTCATAGATGTAAGTATTTTAAAGAAAAAAATCAACTGATGTACAACAATTCTTCGAACATTTCAATCTTTATCTTAAATGTAATAATATTTAAAAAAAAGTGAAAAAAAAAATTACAAAAAACTGTTAATATACTCCATGTACGTTATGGAACAGTACGTAATGTACATCAATTTTTACGAAAAAAAAAAAAAAAAAAAAAAAATTCCATATCAAGCATTATATCTGTTCAATATTATTCTTTTTAAAAAAAAGAGTTGAATAAAAATTTTTAAAAAATGATACAATATTTTATAAGATATGAATACGATGTAACTTTTCAAACATACAAAGATAAAAAAAAATTCCTACATAAGTATTATTGCATAACTTTTCGTTAAATTTGAAAAAAGTTTATGTATAAACCTACAAACATTGCCAAACAATTTAATAAAATAACAAAGAAATTGTAAAATTAAAATTTTTGATATTCCTCTAACAATCATACTGAAGGGGAATTTAATAAATTGCAATAAGAAAAAAAAATTTTTTTAAATATTCAAAGTAAAATCAGGTTATTTTGTAATTATCAAACATTTTCTTTGTAAACATTAATTTAAAGGCAAAAAATTTGCCAGTTTATAGAAGAGTACCTTTATATCCTAATATATATTATAAACGCGAAAGTTTGTGAGGATGTTTGTTCGTCTTTCACGAAAAACAACTGAATGTTTTAATGAAACCACAATAATATAGCTTATAAAGCAGAAAAAACACATGGGCTATGATTTATAAAGATATTGTGTGAAGTTTTCAAAAAATAACGACAATTGTAAAAAAAGTGGGAAAAAAATTCTCCATTTGCAAAAAAGCCCCTAAACCATTCATCTATTTTTTTTTATTTTTTTTTGTTTTGTCTACGCCTTTGCCGGGTGCGCCCCGTTTTTAATTTTTTCCCGTTCATCAGGTAATCATTTTTTTTTATTTCATAAAAAAATTGGATTTCAAAAAGGGGAGGGGTGGGTGGCAAGTTTTTTAAACATAAAATAAATACAACAAAAAAAAATATTAATGTATTACACTTCCTAATATAAAATTATTTACCCCTTTTTTAAAAAGGTTTCATTACACAAAATTTGAAACTTGACGGGGAAAAGAAAAACTATGAAATTAAAAAAAAAATATCAAAATGTTTTTATTAGTTTTTTTTTTTTCAAAGTTTTTTAGTACATGTAAATTTTATATATCTAAGCTTTTTCCCCCTACTGTTTTTTTTAACTTAGATATATATATATGACAGGCCCCAACCCCGCTGGTAAAAAAAAGGAAGGCATCATATCTATAATAACTTCTTTATTTTTGGGCCCTTCCCCATAAAGTCCAAAGGTGGCCCCTTTTGGGGCCCCAAAACCCAATAGAACAATAACAACCAAATTTGGCGAGGTCACCAGCTAAGGGCCCTTTTTAAGATGCGTTCTTCTTCGTCAGCGCTCGCTCCACCTTTAAATAGGCCCTTTTTTCCCCCCAAATCCTTTCGCGATGATAAAGAGTTTGCTTCTTTTTAAATTTTTTACTTACTTAATTTTGGGAAACTAAAATTTTTTAAACCAGATGGGTTCCCCCCCCCCTCCGCTGAAGCCTGGTTCGGGCCCCGGGTTCAATCGACTGGCAAGTCCCCCGAGGGGAAAAAAAAATAAAATTTCTAATGATATCAATCCCTAAAAAAAAAAATCTAGAAAATATAATAATTGTGTAAAAAGTGAACTGGTGAATCCTGACATGTAAAAAAAATTAAAAATTTAATAAAAAATATCAAAAAATTTTTTATACAGCATTGTGTTAAAGGGGGTTTTTTTAAAAAAAATCACCCCATCTAATACTTTCACTATGACTATAAAAATAAAGGAGGGGTTTGGAAAAACAACATAAGATAAAAGATAATTTTCCCTTAGACATCCAAAAAAATATAGTAATTTTAAAAAGGGAAAAAACATGAAATCCAATTTAAACTCACACTAAATGTGTATCAATAATAAACAATGTTGATAAAGTGATAAATGTTGAAAAGTTACAAGTACTTCAAAATGGTATTGAATGTTAGAATAATGAGTAAATAAATACATAGAAAGAATAAATATAGAGTAAATAACAACAAAATGAATTTAGGAATAATGGTAAAAGTAAATACATAAAAGGACATATATGGAGTAAATAACAAAATGAATTTAGGAATAATGATTAATTAAATACATAAAAAGAATAGATATAAAATAAGTAACAGCAAAATGAATTTAGGAAGAATGGTTAAGTAAATATATAAAAAGAATATATAGAGAGTAAATAACAACAAAATGAAATTAGGAATAATGGTTAAGTAAATACAACAACAAAACAATAAAGTAACAACAAAATGAATTAAGGAGCTCCCAAAAAAGAAAAGATTACGTAACTATATATATATAACACAGAAATTTCAAAATAACACAGTCTTTTATATCAAAATACCACTAGAAATATAAATCAAGAAAAATAATGTATTTAAGATATATAAGTTACGGGTAAAAGTTCAATCAATGTCCATCCTTTTTTTTTCTGTCATAATATTTCACACAGTCCTTTCTTGGAAAAATCATAGTTCAATGTTCATCATTCAGTAATTGTTTATCTCACAGTTCTTTTGTTTTTATTATTATATTAAAATTCCCTCCAACCAATTTTATTTCAAAATAACAACCATAATAAAATCTTCGGGAATATCACATAATATTTTGTATTCTCAGAATATACTTCTATCACAGTGAAATTATTATAACATGTATCACACGCACACACATAAAATTGACCTCATCACCATGTTTTCATACAGTCCATAATTAAGTTATTTTTTTTCAAAAATAGTCTTCAATAATATATTCATTATGAATAAAGATACAATACAAATTTTTTTTTTTAATTACATTAAATTTTGATGTTCATAATGTAAATAAGTCTTAAATTCAAATTTTAAAAGCAACTTTTATTATTTTTTTTCCCCTAAATAACAATGCACTTTTTTTTAAAATTACAATGCACTTCTCCCCACAAATGTTTGAGAAAACACTATAACAAATATAAATCAGAATTTAGCGTAATTGGAAATTGGATTTTGAATGAAAAGGTTTAAATCTTATAGAATGAACAGTATCTGTAAACTTTCTTGTATATTGATTTCGTTTATCTATTTCATAAGTAACATTTGAGAGTTGTTTGACAATTTTAATCGACCCTCAAGAGTGTTAAAGGGTGTTATAAATAAAAAAGTGTTTTTTATCTGCTATTAGATCTACATACTTAACATTTAACAAAGGTTTTTTTTTTTTTTTGTTCAGCTGAGATATGCAGAAAGCTTTTGTTTAATTTTTCAAGTAAATTAACTCATTAAAAACTTCTTTATCCTTCAATCTGTGTTGTTTAATTTTTCAGTTCACCCGTGCGAAGAACGGGTATACCACAGCTAGTACATTATATTTCTCACATTCCAATAAGATTCTGTCTTTTAGTTTCCTCAAACTTGTTATTTCGGAAAATTTTCGGTAACATTTATATATTAACATATATGCAATCTTATTTGCAATTATATTCATATAATTCTACTAAATTTATCTCTCTTTAACTTAAAAAAGAAAGTAAATGTTAAAATAATTAACCTCTATTATTGACCTAATTCACAAGTAATTCCGAAAGAATTTTTATGAAATGCCTTTTCGATATTTTGATCAGCAATTACTTATAAGAAAATATTTATGATTACAACATAATATTATTAAGTTTCTTTTGATGCATAAAAGAGAGAGAGGGAAAACCCACATAAAAACGCATGTGTTATATTGACTTAACTTCATGATCCAGAAAAATAATTCATAATTGATGATTCAGAAAGGAAATAAAAATCCTTGCTAATATTATAAACGGGAAAGTTTGTATGGATGTTTGGTACTCTTTCACGCAAAAACAACTGAATAGATTTTAATGAAACTTTACAATAATATAGCTTATACATCAGAATAACACATAGGGTATAATTTATAAAAATATTGTGTGAAGTTTCTAAAATATAGCGATAATTGTGAAGAAGGTAGGAAAAAATTCAGCCATCTGTAAACAAGCACGCGACAGCATATATCTATCTTTTATATGTAAAGCAAAACTTTGCATTTTGTTTTGTCTACGCCAGGCGCCAGAAACTGCGAAAGCTTGAACAGGCGGAGTGCGAGGCTGATTACAATTTTAACATAAAATAAATACAACAAAAAGTAATATTAACGTATTACACTTCCAGATATAAATTATTTAAACTGTTTTAAGCGTTTATTACACAAAATTTGTAACAATGTGCTACTTTTGCTGAGCAAAGATCAGCTTAGGAAGGTGTTTTCAAAAATCGACCCACATGAGAGTTACGGGGAGTTATAGATAAAAAAAATCCTTTTTATCAGCTATTAGATCTACAGACTTAAAATTTAACAAACAGGATTTTTTTTTGTTCAGCTGAGATATGCAAAAAGCCTTTTTTGTTTTTGTTTAATTTGCAATTCACGTAAAATTAACTCATTAAAAACTTATTTATCCTTCAATCTGTATTGTTTAAATTTTCAATTCACCTGTGTGAAGAACGGATTTAACAGCTAGTTTACAATAAACAAGTCAAATGAACCTCATGAAGAAGGAGTAATAATAAAGGATATGAATGTCTCGTTCTGGAAATGGAAGCTGTCTTCTGAAAAAAAATTTAGCATCTATTAATATTATTTCGATTTAATCCAAGATGAAATTTTACGAACCATGTTCTCTTAACCGTAACTATGGATAAGTATATACAAAATAATTTCATTGACATGAAAATTAGCTAGTTTTCTTTTAACTCAGTAATCCTTTAAGTTAAAATCGTGTACTTATGTGAACTTATTTAATACATAAATGTGTATACGCATATTCTAACAAAAGAGATTTTTTTTAAAACTAAATATACTATTTTTCTAGTCCGCTTTTTCATGAAGGTAAATCAGTGTTTCTCAAACTGTGGGGCGCGCCCCACTAGGGGGGCGTGATAGCTTTACGAGAAGGGGGCGAGCATATCAAAAAGTCGAGAATAAAAGATTATTATAAAATTTACAAAGGAAGCAAAACGTAATACATTCTGACATAAAATATACACACATCAGCACCTTTATTGTTATCTGCTCCGATTTAAAAAAAAAGAAAAAGCAACACAATACTTTTTCTTATTACTTAAAAGTATATATGATTTACCTAAAAAAATCTGTTTACTTAAAATGACTTAATAAAAAATCTATTATTTGAAATAACTATAAAAATTTAAATATTTATCTTGATAATTTGAATGGCTAAATTAAGATAGTATTTAGTTTTAGGTCAAAGTACATTATATATATATATAATAATGTATTATTGTACAATGCATTGTTATTTATATGGGGCCGCGAAGAAAATTATGATTGAAAATTGGGCCGTAAGTATTGAAACTTTGAGAAGCACTGAGGTAAATATAAGAAAATATTCCTTAATACTTTATCTTAATAGGGTAAAAATATAGAAGTATCTTCCAATAAGGAACTTTGTGTTTAACACAAAATATCCTAGAGCCAGAAATTTAAACCCACCAGACCAGACATTGAATATTTTGTCATTTAATGCTAAACAAATTTAATTAGAAATTTAAGTTGTGTTAATCTTTAAATAAATGATATACAAATAAATACCTTAGTCACAGATTTTTTTTGTTTGAAATAAAAAAAAAAAATTTTTTAGAAAAAATTTAATACGGGGTAAATATTTTAAAGGCA
>BMAV01028080.1:0-23028 GCA_019973955.1 Trichonephila inaurata madagascariensis
TTATTGTATTTTTTTTTAAAATTATTACAATTTTGCTTTATTACTATTTTTAAATTTTAAAATGGTTAGAAAAAATTTTCTCTTCGTGTTTTTTTGGGGTTTTTCCTCCCCTCTTGTGTGTGTGTGGGGATAATTCAAAGTTTTCATTGGCCCCCTAATTTCGAATTATCAAATCACTTTTATTTAAACGACAGGGGGTTTCCCCCGTCTCGCCCCTAAGAGGTCTCGGGGGAAAAAATTTCTCTAGAGGTCAAAGAATATCAATTTTAAACAGGTATAATTTTTTTTAAAATTTAAATTAAAATTGAAATCTTACGCATTTTTTTAAAAAGGAATGGGGCTTCAGAAAATATAAAATGTTTAAAATATAATCAAAATTTTTAAAAAAATTAAAACATATGAAAATAAAAACTTTCTATAAGACATATTTATTAAGTTTTTACGTCGCGACTTTTTTCTAAAATAGTAGCTTTAATTACTAGCATAAGTTGATTAAAAAGAAATGTATTTTTTACACTGTAGCTTTTTTTTATATAAATAGAATAATAATTTTATTTTTAATAAATAAAAAAAATACTTTTTTAAAAAAATTTTTAAAAAAAATTCAATGTTTTTAAAAATATTTTGAAATAGAAAAGATATATAATACTAAAATTAGGTGGGGCTTAAAAAATTACATTTTTTAATTCTATAAAGTTTTATACATCAGAGGCTTCTATTTTAGAAAATACTTTCAAAAAAATATTAATATTTATCATAGAATTTTTATGTTATGATTTTAAAATTTTTATTATTTTTTAAATTTTATTTTTTTCCTAACCCCATTTTTTTAAAAAATTTAAAAGGTCATTTAACTTAAATTCAAAATTATACCTGTTTAAAAAATTATTTATATTTTCAGACCTCTGAAACTTTTAACCCCCGAGCCCTAAGTTTTTTAGTTTCCATGTGTTGCCAGACGATTCGGATAATGCCCGTAAAGTACTAATTCCTTTACTCCCAACTGTATGTAAATAAAAATGAATAACTAAATTTTAAATAATTAAAAACTCTGCGAGGCTCCCTCAAGCGCAAGGTCGTCGGCGGTCGCCGACGCATAACGCCGCACTGGGTATGGGTTATTGTTTTGCTAACTATACTAAAGCAATTATTCTGCATAGAAACTGGAAGTAGTCAATATGGAGAAACAGAAAATAATCTGGAATCTTCTTTTAAAAATGATTAATTTAATGCGCAATTGTGTTTGGAAGTTATTCAGAATAATAGGGGAGCAACTTTTTTCCAAATTTGCTAAAACTTTCTTTACCCGCATACAGTTTTATAATTTTGAATTAGCTGATGTTTTCAATACTTTGCTGTTATATTCCTGTTATTTTTCATAATGAATTTGTTAAATGTAACTTATAACATTTCACTGAAAACTTCCATGTGCTGACGTGGATTGATTGATTGAATAAACGGCCTTGTTCCACGGGGTTTTTGGCGACGGACCGCTTTTTTGAACCATGGTGGACGTGGACGACACCTGAGCTGGCACCCCTCCTAACTACCACAAAGGGGAGGAAGTTTCAGCTCTCGACAGATTTAACTATGTGCCCCCAAAGGGGGGTTTTTTGTGGTACTGGGCTGAACTTGTGAAAACAAGCCACGATCCGATAACTATACCACTGGCTACCCGGCCGTACTGACTGGGTGCTTTGATTTTTTTAAATAAAATGTTTCTTTCATTTGCTAAATAATAAGTCTTGTGGGGGGGAAAAAAAGAACAGAGCAGGTGTTCTTAGAGTATAGGATTATTAAAAAAATATTACTTACTTTCCCTACGCGTTAATTTTTATGTTTTTTTTTTTTTTTTGAAAAATAAGTATAACATTTAAACTAAATATTTTTCTTACATAATTCTGAACTGCATTGAAAAACCTTTCTTTTGATCTATGAAATAATTAATCTATTCAAAATCTAGTTTCATAGCTTTCTTGTTGGTTCAAGTTCAACATCAATAAACGAACGGTCCATGAATTAAATCATGTCTTAGAACCCTTCATGTTGAAGCCATACATTTAAAAAAAAGAACAGCTATCAAAAAATTTACCCCCTTTTTTTTCAAGCTCAAAACCCCATTTTTTTTGGCTACGCACAAAAACGGTGTAATATAATCTTTTTATTAAAAAAAAGCTTAATTTTCAAATAATGTTTACATTTTTCAGTTGTTTACAAGTTCTTTTTTTTTTTGGGGGTTTCACAGATGTTATATATATATATATATATACATACGTTATTGAACATTTTAATATTTAAGGCTTATTATATTTTAAAATATGCTTTATTGTTTTTTATACTATCTTTAACCAAAGAATAAATACAACATTTCAGGAATGTGTATAAATAATTTTCTTTTTTTCTTCATTTTGTAGAAAAAAATATCATAATGTCTGAAGACGAGTTCCCTAATTTTTGGGATGCGTCAAATGCTAGTTATGATGTGCAGTTTATGTGCCGTTTGTTGACCCTGGACTTCATCAATAAAAATGGCCAAAAGCTACGGATTTGCCCTGGGGATAGAGAGCACCCTCAGCCACACATTCATGTTTTTCCAGATCGTGAATCGGAGCTAGTTGTTCCTTGTCAAAAGTCGAAATGTAGTTCTGCACAACAACCAGGTTCAGATCTTCTGACCAATGGTAATTATTTTTTATATTGAAAATTCTTCAGACTTATAAGTAGTTTATATAAAAATATTCCCCCTTTACTTGAATAGTCTCAAATACTGAGATAATTTCAAAATAATCGTTATTTATAATAAGGAACTTCCAAGTATGCAACAATTTTTATTTTCTTGTAATACAGGTAATTTTACTTCATTTTTACTATATGGGAGGTACTGCTAAAACACATTCATGTACTACAAAAATATCTGAAAATTTTATCTTTATTTAGGCTCTTTAGATGTAATCATTCATTTCATCAAAAAAATTTTAGAGGATTTCAACATAAAACATCCTCAATGTTCTTGAGACTTATATATAATAATTTTTGAAATCAAAATAAATGATTGCAACACTTCAAGAACATAGATTTAAGTAAATGGTGTAAAGATGCATGTATTCCATTGCTTGATATAACTATTACAAATAGTATTTTAAATTTTATTCAAAATGGTACAGTTCCAGTGTTGGGTCAACATTCACTCATAGAAGTATCCTAAATATCCCATCAAAAATAATCCTAAAGAAAATATTAGATAATTATGATATAAATTTTGAGATAATGAAAGGAACAATCAATCTTTCTTAAACTATATTGACATTTTTTTTTATATTTATGAATATGGAAAAGATAAATTACATGTAAGATTGATGTTAGGAAACAGCTTAATTATTTTTTAAAAAAAGATTAGAATTAAAAACTTTATCAAATATTCATCAATTTTCCCTATTTTAAGTTAAGACAATTTCTTATATGGTTTTTAAACATATATTCATAATGGATTATTTTTCAGTTTGCTTTTTTTAAACACATACTCTTTTTAGAAACTAAAAAAGTGATGAAGTAATAATTTAAAAAATTGAAATGATCAATATTGTAATAATGTAATGACAATTGTAGTAACTATATCATAAAACATCTTGCAATTATAGAACATAGAATTTCTTATTTTATAAAAAAATTATAGTTATCAAATTAATTTTTTTGATAAATTTTTTAATGTGTGTGATTTTTATAAATGTTAAACTTCGAACTTTGGTTTATATATACCATCTATCAAACCTTTATAATTGGTTGACAGCCCTTTTGTGATGATCCATCGTTATTTGTAAGTGAGCTATTTCATCATTGCAATAGGTCTAGGTTAGTATGGAAAAGAAAGTTGAGTCCCTGAGACAGAGTAGTATTGATGGATTATTTGTAAATATAGGGGGTATATAATTTGAAGGGACTTTTTAAATGTGCAGTGAAAGGAGTTTGTATGGATGGAACAAGTGTTAATGAAACTTTCCTATTTGTGTGTGAAATTTCAGTGAGCTGCAATAGTGAAATTATATCAAGACTATAATATCTGGCAAAAGACTGGGTCTGAACATTCAAATTATGGTAATCACCGAGGGATTACCAGTAGAATGTAAAATCTGTCAAATTGGGATTGAAAACAGAATTGTAACAATGCACAACAAATTGTAGTTCATCTTAATTTTGGATCATTTCAAAGAGTCTGTGTGCACATTATTTGCAGTACTATGCATCATATAGCCTGTGGAAGCTAAAAGCCAGTACAAACGCCATTGTTGTCTTCAGCAGACAAGATGAAACATTTCAAATATGTTCAGGTGTAGGAGAATTGGGCAGTTAAAAATAGTAATATGGTTGAATGAATCCCATTTTAAATTACATCATGCAGGTGAGTGAGTTACAGTTTGGCAGAAACAGAGCAAGAAAGCTTGGATTCTAAGTCCATTGATTCACCATTTCAAGTTAGTGGAGGCAATGTGATGTTTTGAGGAGTGTTTTCATAGCTTGCTTTAGGCTCTTCATTTTGATTGCGTGGAAGTCTTATTAAGACATAATTTCTAAAGATCCTTTCTGACTGAAGAATATTCTGTAGTATTGAAGATTTATCCCACTGTCAATAGGTACTTTCAACAGGATAATGTGTCATTCTATAGTGCTGATATTGTTCACAGGATTGACTTGAGGAACATGATAAAGACTTCATTTTGTTGAGTTGACCCCCACAATCTAGATCTCAATACTGCATATGTGGGAGGAAAAGCTGAAAGAGCCATCTGACATTTGGATTCTCAACCATCTAATCTCTCGGAAAAAGAAAGTGCTATTTTTCGAGCATGATCTCAGATTTCATGAATAGTTTTTAGAGTCTATGATTAGAAGGATCAAGGCTATTAAAGGCAACAGGTAGCCCAATGAGATCTTGACAGAGTGGTCATAATAAAGTGGTCACTCAGGTTATAACATTCTTTGTTAATTTTCTTTCTTTATAACATTCTTTGTTCTTTTCTTTCTCGTGCACTTTTTTTGTTTCAAATTACCGTTTGAACGATTATTTAACAATATACCTTGTCTACTGTTAAAAAATCTCAAGTAGGGCCTACTCTTGCATAGAGGCCTAGGGCATCAAAAATCTTCTCTGGCCCCAGGGCCTTAAAGAGTCTTAAGACATCCCTGACTCTTTCAATTTTATTTCTCCATTTTTTCTTTTGCTATTAATTTATGCATTTTATTAATGTATTTTGAGAGCAATTTTTTAATATGACAGTTGCATTCATCATACAAATCAAACAGATTCTTTGTGTAATTTTGATGATTTACTGATTTTTATATAAAATTTAAAACTTATATCTTCATATAAATCACTCAATTATACTGAGTTATTTTTTTATAAGTGATTCAAAACCCAAATGATACAGTCAGTGGCGCACACAAGGGGGTCCGGAACCCCCAAAGCCCTTGATTTTTTTCCAATTGGTTATAATTCTAAGTATATAACACGTAAAATTTAATTAAATATTTGTTATTAATGATTAATTTTATTAATTAATGCTAATTATTTATTCAATAATTAGTTTTTTACTGTGTTTTGTTCCTGAAAATCGACAAAATCAAAAAATAGCATGATACAAGAATGGTGAACTTTCAACCCCGGACCCCCTTGAAAAATTCCTGTGTGCGCTACTGGGATACAGTACATTATCTAAACAATTTGTATTACATCAAAACATGTACATTTTATTCTTTCCTTTTATTCGCTTGAATATTTCTATCTTTTTAGTTTTGAAAGTGATTTTTTTTACATCAGTATGTTCTGCTTCTTGAGTTATTATTTTCATTCTTTCACCAATTTTTATTTATTTATTTATTTATTTTTTTATAAAAAAAGGAGGTTTCTCTTATGTAAATTATTTAAAATCATTTTGCTTTTCCTCCTACTTTTCTGTCATTTGATAAGTATAACTAGCGATATTCATGCTTTGATATACACTTTTCAAAAGTGAAATTGCGACACCGAGAATAAATGCGTGTAGCGAAATGCAAATTACAGGATGGGTGGAGGTAAACATTTATGCAAAGGATCAGCTTTGTGTGCACATCCGGTTTCTGACTAAAAGCCAGCAAGTGGTTCCGTCCATACACACTACTAGTGATGGATTGCAACATTTGAACTATTGAAGTATGCTCAACGATGTCAGCAAGCTGACTACCAGCATTTATCTTGAGGAACAAGACCATAGTCTGGAGCTGCATGACCGAAGCGTATCGAGGCACGTAATTGCAACTTATGTTAGACAAGATGGGGGCCGCTTTTCCGATTAGGCGCACTAGGCACGTGCCTAGAGTGCAAAAAAACTGGAAGGCGAAAATAGAAAAAAAATTAAAATTACAGCGAATGTACCACCCCCTAGCGAGTCATGAGAAAAGCATTTATGCCCAAGAGAGCAAAGACTGAAATGAGATTTACTGTGGGGAAAAAGGCTTAACAGTTTGATGTGGGTACTCACTCAAAATGATATTACAATGGAAATTGATTAAAATGATTTAATTAAGGATTTTGTAATGATCAAAGCTCGAAGATAACCTTTGTTATAGCAGTGCAATGGCAGCAACTCAACAAAGAATATGGATGTCTAAAACTAAAAGATAGTAAAACGATAAACAATAAAAAAGACGATAATTAACAAATTAAAAACAGTTCATTCTGTAATATATACTCTATACTGTGATTGCAAATGATTTCATTAATTTACCTTACTAATTTACAAAAGGGTGAGTAGGTGGTCCGTGATGTCATAAGATAAGAAATGAACAAGAGTTGCCAAACCATGTCACTATTGTTTCCTTACTGTCACCAGTCTAGGACATGGAGGATCTATAGGTGGTGTATAATGGAAAGATTCTCCAAACAGCAAAAACAAAGAAAGGGAAAGAAGTAAGAGTGTTAAAGGCAAAAGCTTCCCTGCCCAAAACTGGCAAGGTATGAACTAAAGGAAGGCTCTGAAAATAGTGGGGAAAGGTGCAACAATTTGAAGTTTCTAGGGTGTTGGGGAGGTTAAAAACGGTCCTGGACAAGATGTGATTGCAATTTAGCGATGTGTGGCAGGATTAATGCTGGATCATTTGACAACATGCCAAAGAGGCAGTGGATTGCACAGATGCGCATTAGATTGCTTTAACAGTAAGATTCGCTAAATGGTTTGTCACACACACACAAGACCTGTTTATCAGTCACCTGTCATCATCAGAGGATGGATCTGTCAGCTTCCAAACCATTCACAACAGGTTGCTCGAGGGACAGCTGTGCACATGCCAGTCAGCCACTGGAGTTCCTTTGAACTATCAGCATGGAACTGTACATCTGATTTGGTGTCTCTTTGCTATCCCTATTTGCAGATGAATCGATTTTGTTTATGGGGGAATGATAATTATGGATGGATGGATGAGGCTACTTCTCGGATAATGTCATCTACCCGCCCATACTATTGAGCATTACACTAGTCCCACTCAAGGCTTCATGTTTTGAAGTGACATCCTCATCATACAATGGACATCCTTTGTACACATTACTTGCAGTGTAACATCAGAGTAGTACACTACACAAATTGTTTTGACTGTGGTTTGACCATTTGGGCAGTCCACCTCTAGCAGGTTATTCCTAGATCGAGAATGCCCATCCTCATGTTGCAGGTTGAGCTCTCTCAATATTCTGAATAGAACCGACATCTTTCCATGGCAGGCAGTCTGACCTGATCTTTCTCCCATGAAGCATGTGTAGGACCTTATTGGACATACTTTGCACCAGGTAATACAGGGACATGTCTTAAAGGATTTGAGATATGTTGTGGACTCAGCTTTGCAAGGATTATTTCAGGATATGATTAATGGATGGTATGCCTTTCGATGTAGAGGACTGTGTCGTTAGCCATGGGGACCACATTAAAAACAGAATTAACAGTCCTCTACTGCATAATTTTGTTTGTTTCTGTAAGCAATTGCATATTTGTGTTATTTCTACTGTTTCTATTATTTTAACAGGGCTGCATGTATTGCTTCATGAGGTTGTGATTTCACTTTTAAGTGGTGTTTTATCTTTTCCTAATTCATCTATCCATTTCTCCAACACATCTTGTTTCTTCTTTATTTGTACTATCTATACACAGTATGATATAAAACAGTGCTTTTTATATCATACTGTGCATTACTTTATTTCCTAATTTATTCATTTTATTCAATTTTATTCTTATATATATATTCATATTATATTTATTTCAACATATTCCCCTTTTTATGAATCAATTTGTTTCAATCACCATTAAAAAAATTATCTATTCAAATTTTTATAGTATCATTCAATATTTATTTATGCAAATGTCAGACATTTGGCCACTAGGCCATTAATATTGATTTGGTTACCCAATACTTAAGAACAATAGAATTAAAAGATAATAGTGCAGTGCATTCGGCGTTACAGTCCTTATCCATGGACTATTCCTGCTGAAGTGTCCTTTAGTCGAAATTTAAAAAGATGGGCATTCAAACAATTGTGCCCAGTCAAAAGACGAAATGACGCCACGGCTACAGGACGAAGAAAATCTTGAATGGCTGGCTTTGAATTAGTGAGACACTCCGAGGCCCAGGGACGTCTTAAGACTTCTTGGGTCCCTAGGACTCTACTCAAAAGTAGGCCCTGATACCCTACGCAAAAGTAGGCCTTGATACCCTACGCAAAAGTAGGCCCTGGTACCCTGCGCAAAAGTAGGCTCCACATATGACCCATAAAAGTAAATAGTACGTACAGGGACGTCTTAAGGCATAGGCCAAATGGGCCCAGGGCTTCAGCCACAATGGGGGCCTCGTCTCGTTCTCGACACAGCCTTAATACGATCATGATTTGAAAAATTTCAGTGGTCAAATGTCTTTTCCAGTTGTATTCTCCGAAAAATTTGGGATTTCGGACAATATATCAACTAGCTATATGTGATGACCGTCGTCCACGTACAGACCTAGGCCTACCACCATACACCATCATTACTTATTCAGTCAAAAGGTGGCAGTCAGTCGAGCCGGTTTGTGCGATTGAGTCATACACATTTATTTGTTTCGGGTTGTAGTTTGTACGAGTATTCGACAACGTATGTTATTTTTAAGGGTGATAGATAGGGCCTACATTTGTATAAGGCCTACTTTTGCGTAGGGGTCCAGGGCCTCAAGAATTTTTAAGACATCCCTGAGTACTTAGCATACCTTGTTAAATAATCTTGCAAATAATAACCCGAAACAAATATCTATGACTTGCAATCGCACAAAGCGGCTCGACCGACTGCCGCCTTTTGACTGTGAATGAGCAAAGATGGTGTATGGTGGTAGGCCTAGGCCTATATATGGACGACGGCCATCATATGTTACCAGTTGACATATCGTCCGAAATTCCATTTTCGGAGAATGCAACTGGAAATCACATTTGACCTTTAAAATTATTCGAATCATGGTCTTATTAAGGCTGAGTCGAGAACGAGACGAGGCCCCATTGAGGCCGAGATCCTGGGCCCAGTTGGTCCACGCCTTAAGACGTCCCTTCCCAGGCCTCTCCCTTAGCATCATTTGATAGGTAGGAGGCAAAACTCCTCTTAAATTTGTAAAGTAGGGTAGTAAAGTAAAGTAGGGTAGTAAAGTAAAGTAGGGTAGTAAAGTAGTAGCCTCGGGTGCCCCTCTCCTTGATTATTAGCGTTAGCTAGAGGTGTAGGATTAACGAAAGAACTAGAAGATTCCATGATCTTAATTTGTCTTTATTAAGACCTTCAAACTTAAGCCTCTAACAGATTAGATAATAATAATATATGTGAGAGAATCTACGATGACAAAACACACAATATAGATAATACCGAAATAACTTAACCCGGACCACTATCATTAACTAACTCGCCTAAGCTTAATTCCAATAATATCTCAGGTCCTAATATTAAATAGTCAATCCTACCTTAATCCGATCCAATCTTAAAGAAGTTGCGTATTTACTCGAGTGCAATGGTATGCACCTTGACCTAATGGCTCTATCTTCGGGATAACCTCTGTTGGCTGTCACTTCGCAATTGACTCACACACTCTCTTAACATTCCCCAAATTGCCACCTCGCTTGCTCTAACTTCTGATATTTAAAAGCTTTCTAATTTGCATCTTTTATTCACGTTTCACTTCTTTGGTTTTGGTTCGAAAAGAGTTGCCATCAATTCGGGCCCCAGAAGAACCCAAAGGACATGTTAATGAAAAGACGCGTGAGCCCGTCACAAATTCTAATTTAATTTTACATATGTAAAAGTCACATGGTTATATTAGTAGTTTGTTGAATAGTCGTTCCCTTCTTTGGCAGGAAATCGGCTTTTTTTATTTCTCTTGCGGCTTGTATCTCAGTTGACACTTGTTACTCATTTTATTTTCCCTCTAAGACTTTCTCGCTCACAAAGAAGTGTTTGATTTTGATGTGCTTTGTCCTTCGATGATATTCAGGGTTATGTGACAACTTTACTCTGCTGCCTTGTTATCCACTTGAAGTGTGGGGATTTCCTTCACTATACCCTGAATCAGAGTCTCCAGAGCCAAATTACTTTGGCTGTCTCTGATGCTGCTATAATTTCAGCCTCATTTGTTTAAAGGGCAACTGTAGGCAGCTCCAAGAGATAGCTTCCCCGGCATATATTATAACATACCTGGAGGTTGATCGACTTGTTTCAGTACATCCACCAAAATCCGAATCACTATAACAATGATTCACACCTTTTGTCTCTGTAATACGGTGTGTTAATCCTTATTCAACTGTGCCAGCTATATAGTGGAATCTCTCTTCACCCTCACTATACCTTCTGCAGATGGGTTTTCGAGTGATCTGTAAAGAAACCCTACACCAGGGGTGTCAAACTCGCTGCCTATAACGAGCAATTTTGCAGCCCGGTCAATATATTGGCACACAGTAATATATAATACAATATAAAAATTTCTCCCGGAATAATAAAGATAGTAGCAAGGAAGAGATGTCAACTGTCCGGACGTACATGTTAAATTTTCTTGTTCTTTTATATATGTTTATTAAAATGTATTTTTCGAAATAAGCCTACGTTTCTATGAATTTTGATTTTCTTTGCGGCCCACCTTAAGTTAAACCTTGTTTATTTGGCCCAAGTCAGCCTTTGAGTTTGACACCCTTGCCCTTCACCAAGGGTGGGCGGACTTTTCTTGGGCACGCGGACTACTTCTGATGTTTTTAAGGTATTGCGGTCCACCCTGTGGCGTAAGTGTGGCTCTTCAGTATTAAAATTGTATATATTCTTTTTTTAACACTTGTTTTCGACATTTCACCCCTCTTTTAAAACATAATAGATTACTACCAAATCGTGGAGCGTCTACGTACTCAATGCAGCGAGCAAAGAACATGCATGAACTGATGAATCTGAAACCGACATATCTGCTTAATTTGTTCGCTGCCGAGTTTTGAGTCGAGAGTCTTGAGTTTTGAGCCGAGTCTGACCGAGTTCGAGCGTCATCGCGGGCATGACATCAACGCGAGAACCCAATCCCGTGGAAGAGCAGTGTGTGGGATGATGCCTCAGTAGCTAATCCCGTGAAATCGTGGGAAGAGTGATCATCAACATTTATTCTCCCTTTCAGTCGACGTGTTGAGGAAAATTCATTTATACGGCTGGCATTGCAATGATAACTGTTTTCTCCTACAGCAGTTGTGAAAGTGTTAAGCGACATCGTGCGCTTCCAATGAAGGTACATTTGTCATCTACCCATTTATCGAATCATTTGCTTAAGTAAACACAGTTGCATCGATTGTGAAAAGCCGATTCTCCAGTTTAGTTGGCGTTGGTGTTCCTTAAATATGTTTTCTTTTTACTATGCGCGTCTTTGGTCTTAGTAAATGCGGTCACCCCAAAATGTCTTGTCGGTCCACCGGTCAGTCGCGATTGACTTAATGCCAACCCTGCCCAACCCTATAGGCAAGGTCTGGCCTGGTTCCTACCATCAGATACATTAGAGCACCAACAGCTTGTCTATATGGAAAATCTGAGTTTTTGATATCAGACTTTTGCAATTCTGAGTCCTCTAACATAGGTGTTGCTACAGGTTTGCATTTATCAGATTTGAAACGCTGAAATATTTTTCTAGCTTATCCTTTTTAGCTAATAGTTATTGAGTTGTCTCTGTGATGTTCAATTTCAAGACCTAGAAAACAGGGAACTTCTACTTAGATCTTGAATTTTACTTTCAGCTCCTTGATGAACATTTCAGAGTCCTGTTGGTCAGTTTCAAAAATTAATCCATCGTCAACGTGCAACACTATCAATAATTTTCTATCTTTTTTTTCCCCGAATGTAAAGGCATGGATCAGCTTCACTTGCTTGAAGCCCGATATCTGTTAAAAGTTGAACAAAACATTTGTTCCAACACCGTGGCGATTGTTTTAGACCATACAGGCTATGCTTGAGTTTATATACTCTTTCTGTGCCATCTTTGAAACTTTCTGGTTATTGCATATACATGGTTTCCTCCAGATCTCCATAGAGGAATACTGTTAATACATCAAACTGTGTCAAGTGTATCCTTTCTTCAGCTGCAATGCTTGAAGCAATGTTCCTGATTTGGCCACTGGACTGTATGTTTCACTGTAACCAATGCCCTGACGTTGACTGAAGCCCTTCGTAACAAGACTAGCTTTATATCTGTTGAAACTTCTGTCTGAATTTGTTTTGAGTTTATAAATCCACCTACAAAGTATTGCTTTAGCTCCAACTGGTTGATCAGTTAGCTCCTAAGTATGATTTTCACCTAATGAATTCGTTTCACTCTCAATGGATTTCTTCCAATTTGTGTTATCCTTGAGAAGTTAACTGCTTCTTCATGTGTTTCAGGATTATCATAGTCATATAAATATGTGTGAATGTGGCTTCCTGTATGATCCTGGGGAAACCGTTTTGAAGTTTCACAAGAGGTGAGGCTGTTAATCGAGTTTTGCAGCGGCACGTCTCGCACGTTCTTCTTCTAACATAACTCCTATAGAAAGTTCTTTGATGGCCGATTAATGGCAAAAAACCTTTCCAGCAATACCAAAGAAACGGATCGAATATGCAAATGAGATATACTTTAAAAGGATAAGTTTGTGAGAACGAACGGCAAACCCTAGAGATAACTTAGTGCCACTTGCGGAATTGTTAGGAATAAAAAGGTTAGACGTCCCTACAGCTCTGGAAGAAGGATACCGCTCATCGCCATTAATAATAAGGATTAAGAAAGCACGTGTATCTCTCCTACAATTAACATAATAGGAATTACTTGCTTCAACTAGGAAGGAAGGTGACTCTATAAGGTAATATTTTGTATATGGGAAGTTAGATTAGACAGTTAATTAAATATATTCAAGATAGAATGTTCTAGTTGTGCGATCTGACTTGAATATATAGTTTAATTGGTGGTTAACTCTCACTTTAAGAAGGTTGTTATTTCGAATTAAGTAATTTAAGTTATTCTTAATAAAAGGAAGTTGTGTTAGGAGGTACATAATGTCTCATCATTTAGATAATCCCACTACACCCCTCTAGCTTACCTTGAATCACCCCGAACATAGTCATCACAGGATGGCTGTGTAATGCTCAATAACACTTGAACTTTTTGGACTAAGGTTTAGGTAGCCCGCAGATGGATGCTTAATGTATTACCTGAAATGTATTTCAGGGTCAGAGAACATTGCAGAGTTTCTCGAAGTAATGAATAATCAAATACAGTTACTTGAAATCCCAAGTAATCTGTCATGTACTTAAAAAGTCATCTCGGGAAGGGCTAAAGATTGGTGCACTCAATATTTGGATCGGTGTTAGTGCAAAATACAGCCACGGTTTCGCGCAGCTCAAGGCTGAATTAGCGAAGGCTTTTCCCGCGGTCCAAAATAAGAAAAGAATTGGAAGCAAGATTTTTTACAGCTACAGCAGGAAAGAAATCAGGAACCACTGATTTCGTGTATGATTTATTAAAATTAGAGAAAAACATTTAGAACTAGAATGTCCCAGGCAGGGTGGTGGATCATATTTTAGTTCGACTCCGGGCTCCCTGAATCCAGGACTATGTGGAAGTGCACCAATCCGCAGAACACGGTACAACTTTGGAAGTCTTAGCTAAATTCGAAGAGGTGATTCTTGCAAATTAAAGGGTTCTAGAATGATAATGTAGAAAGACGAGGTCAAAACAGCGCATAGGATGCCTAATTTTGATGCTAATGGTAGAAACTGGAGAAATTCTGAGGGTTGGACGTAGACCAAATAACGGTAGAAATGATTTTTATGACAATAACCGTCAAAAGTAATAGAGAGGTTCGAGAGGAATAGATTTAGAATGAGATCAGAGATTCAACAACAGGGTTACCAATTTCGAAATGAGCGAGAGTAATTTTAATATAGGGGACCGTAGAAATAGGGGTTCAGTGAAAATTTCAGTCGAGGAGCGATGAGAATGCAAAGGGGACGATTAAATATTGTAAAAAAGTTAAGATCAACCTCAAAAGTATCAAGAGAAACGCCAATTAGAAACTTTCTCCGTGTGTATATCACCAGTAAGAACTTCCCCACGTTCCTATTTTATTAAAATAACACACATTTTTATGAAAGCCCTTATATGGGGACACCGGAGCAGATAAATAATTTATATCAGAGAAGTATATAGAAAATATTTTTTATAAGCAAATTAAAATCACTTGAGCAGCAGGTAGAAAATAACAGCACAGGGTGCGAAATGCCAAAACTTTGTAGGATTGTAGGAGTGAATATTCGCATCAGACAATTTGAAAGACCTTTATCATTTCATGTGTTGACGGATTTAGAATACCCACATGTATTCTAAGGTATTTGATTTACATAAGTGGATCAAAAGGTATTTTAGATTTTGATCGAAAATCGTTGAAAATTTCAGATTCTCAAATAAATAAAAGGTGGTTGAACCAATTAAAGAGAGGAAAAGGTTGAGATAGATTTATCTAACAAGGAGAGGGGCACGACTAAAGAGAGGGGAAATTCATTTCGGATCGAGACTTGGTGTAATGTGGTACACTTTTAGGTGTTCACCCTCAATGTAATTCCGTCCGAATGCCAGTCAATTCGGAGAAATCGGCCTTCGAGGAATTCATGTAGCTTTTATACAATTAAATTTTTAATTTTCCATAACGGAGTTCGTAGCTTGGTTGGTAAAATCGTCTTGCTTTCTATGCGGGTTAGGGTTCGATTCCACTTGCGCGATCAATTTTTTTTCAATATATTTAGTATTTTTAATTAAATAAATTTATTTATGAAATGTTTATTAAATATTAAATGATATTTTTGTAGTATTTTGCATTTTATAAAATAAATAAGTACTTTAATTATATAAATAATTATAAATATACAAATATATTTATATTAATAAATATATTTATAATAAGGAAATATATAAATAAATATATTAAATGATATTTACAACAAAAATAGTTACGAAATAGTTTTTATATTATTGAGAAATACAATATACTATAAATAAAATATTATATATAACATAAAACAATTTATAAAATATATTATTAAATTAATTATTTTATAATTTTATAAAATATTTAATAAGTCCTTTTCAAATAAATTTATTTAATTTCAAAAAGTTTCTTTTAAAAATAATTTTATTTAGTTTATTTAAATAATTTCTATAATAAAATTAATAATAATTTTTAATAGTAAGTCATAGTATATTAATAGATTTATAATTTTTAATAATAAATTAATAATATTTCTTATTAATACTAATGTAATAATGGTGAAATTGTTATAATAAGCAGTGATTAGTGAGTATAATAAATAATTGATTAATTAATTAGTATATAAACAATGATTAATTAATTAGTATAAACAGTGATTAATTAATTAGTATAAACAGTGATTAATTAATTAGTATAAACAGTGATTAATTAATTAATTTTAATAAATAATAAATAATTCACTAATTTTAATTATTCACAATTTTTATTAATAATTATTTTAAATATTTGTATTTAATAATAATTTTAAATATTTTTAATTCATAATAATTTTAAATATTTTTAATTAATAATAATTTTTAATAATTTTACTAGTAAAAAATTTAAAATATATATATTAAATTTTTTTTTATTTTATAAAATACAAAATAGTTACAAAAAATATAATTTAATATTTAATAAACCTTTCATAAGTAAATTTATTTAATTTAAAAAATAAGTAAATGAATTGAAGAAAAAAAGTTGATCGCGCGTGGAATAGAACCCTAACCTCCTGCATAGAAAGCAGACGATTTACCAATCAAGCTACGAACTCGTTGGGGAAAAATTAAAATTTAATTGTATAAAAGCTAAGCATGAATTTCGAAGGCTGATTTCTCCGAATCGACTGGCCATTCGACGGAATTACATTGAGGGGTGAACACCCTAAAAGAGTACTACTATTACACCAAGTCTCGATTCCAAATGAATTTCCTTAGTCGTGCCCTCCCCTTGTAAGACAAAATTGGGGGAGGTAGAAAAACAAAAACTACAAAATTTGTTTAGTAGTTTTAAAGGATTATTCTCAGACAAACCAGGTCTTACTCATGTTTTATACCATGAAATTGACACGGGAGATAACCCACCAGTAGCTTCCCGGCCATATAGGTACGACCGGACAAAGCAAGCAATAATTGATTTTCACATACAAAAAATGTTACAAGAGAAACGGTTGTTCAATTCAATCCCCGTACGCGTCACCAGTTGTGTTATGCAAGAAAAATAATGGGTTACCACCGGATAATCCGGAAGCATATAGATTTGCAGTAGACTATAGAAAACTAAATTCGATCACAAAGTATCCGCGATACCCTTTACCGTTAATAGATGATTTAATAACGAACATCCCATATACAACAATAATGTCACCTCTTGATCTAAGAAGTGGGTACTTTCAAATGGCAGTAAACCCCAGTGATATTGTTAAGACCGCATTTGTAGTAAAAGTGGCACTTATGCTTCAAGCGTGGATGCCATTCGGTTTATCAGAGCAGCTCCCACTTTCAAAAGGTAACACATAACTTTCCGCAAAACTTGATAGGAGGTTTGTAAGTGTTTGCTATTGGATGACGTGATAATCTCTGTCTCCATCATTCACTCACCATGTTGGAGTGAGACAAGGAGGTTTTTCGTTTTGTTGCAAGATGATTGACATTAAATAAAGATAAATGTAAATTTGGGTGCGAATGAACGAAGTATTTAGGATTAATTATTAGTGTGCTAAAGGAATTAAACGGATATACAAAAGGTTCGAGCCATACTAGAGATGAAACCACCCCGGTAACTCAAAGAAAACCGTTTTGGGGGCGTCCCAGTGGTACGCGAAATTTATTAAAAATTATGCGGATCTTTTGTGATCCACTTTATAATCTTAAAACGAAAATTAAAAAAACAAGTTCTGGGTCCTAATGAAGCACAAAAGGTATTCGAAGAGGTCAAGTTATGGTGGTAAATAAAGGCGCCAGTTTTAAAATTACCAAACTTTCAGAGCCATTCGAGTTATTTACAGACGCCAGTCTGATCGGTTTGGGAGCAGTGCTTAATCAACAAAACCAGACCCGTTATATTTGCTTCCACGTACACTGAACAACACACAGAGGAATTATACGGTGCAACTCTAAAGAGAACGTTCAGCAGTAGTATAAGGTTGAACAAATCTCAGAGCATATTTAGGAACAATGCCAATTAAAGTAATTACAGACGCTGCCTTAATACACGCCTAACACATGGCAAAAATTTGTCGAGTAGGGATGATTAGATGGGCACTCAAATTAGCAGAATTTAATATAGAATGGGAACATAGACCGGGAACTCAAAATGTAGTGGTTGACATACTTTCAAGGAATCCTGTGAGTATAATGGGAGAAAAGCACTGTGCCATAATTAGGATTTAGTAATTTACTAAGGGAACAGTTAATAACAGAAATGCAAAAATATTCAGAATTAGCTCATATCTATATTATTTAGAAACCGAAGATAACTTGTTAATGCAACGATATGTGAGAATTCCAATGTATTTCAGTCTAATTGAAGGCTTGTTATTTTAAAAGAAACACGCAATGTCGTTAGGTGAAATGCGTATACATTCCAAAACTAAGGAATGAAATAATGAGAGAATTTCACGACAGACAAAAAGCTTAACACTTGGGAAGATTTAAAAACGTATCATAAAAATTCGCATCGTTGTTATTTCCATGAGAAAATTCATTGATCAATACTTACGCGTCTCTACATGCCATATGTGCCAAGTTAATAACTATAAAACGTTACCAGCTGGTTTCAAATCCACTATATCAAAATATCCAAATGAGATAGTATCTAGATTTGTTAGGGGCCCGTATCCTATATTGAGAATAAGACGTAATCGCTATATTTTAATAACCGATCATTTCCAGCAAATGGGCTGAAATTATACTCTTAAAAGGCTCATCTCGAATACAAGCGGATATTTTTTTTTTGATAACCTTTATATCAAGTGCCTTGGGAGTTCCAATAAATAAGTGATAATGGTCCCCAATTTATATCCGGTTCTTTTTAAGTGTTGATTAGGCATAAGGAATGTGAAGACTAAGCTGTATAGAATCATAAGCAAAATCGAATCGAAAAGAGTAAACGTAAGATATAGTACAAATGATTGCAAATTATGTTACTGATCAACACGATACTTGGATCAATTTACGTGAGTTTGTTTACGCTATTCGTAATGGCGTAAATGAACAACGGGAAAATTCACCCTGCTGAATTTTTGTCGAAAATTGGATACCCATTTCAAAAATTATTATGATTTCGAGGGTTCAGGAATTCAAAAGTACAAAATATAGAAAGATTATTCAGGGAAGCTAGACTAAGTACGAAAACTGCTCAGGTGCTGTGGGAAAGATATTATAATAGACGTAAATAAGAGATATAAAAATAAGGTAAATGATTGGGTCTTATTAGAAACACACCCTTGCGAAAAGTCTGCGCCAAATTCTAAGTAAACAAAATTTGAAGGACCTTATAGAGGTTAGGTAAGAAATAACAATAATATTGTAAATATGGAACAAAAGATTAACGGTTAACGTGGGATCAAACAAAGAATATATCATCATAGGAAAATGACGAGGTCGAGTTAGGAAACAGGTACCAAATAGGCACACAGATCACGTCAGAAACTAGTACTTCTCGGAAAATGCAAATAAGGATTAAATGAGTCACACTGGGAAAAGAAGATTTGCGGTGAAACGCAAGTTAGAGGCAAAAGGGATTAGTCACAATCGTAAAACAATATAGTACATGTGAAAGGACCGATAAACGCAGATCACGGTCAGATCGCTTCCTAGTTCAGTTTAAGAAACGAAAGGAAAAGTGTTGGAAAATTCTAATGTAAGGGGAATGAAGAGATCATATGAATCAGAGGCCAGTGGACCACAGAGAAAGTGGCAAAGGACACAATAATAACAAAAAGACCATCATCCAGTACTATTTATATAAGTAGAAAGAAGAACAAGAAGGAGACAACTGCAGTTCAAGATGACCAAGATACAGCTTACGTCCACGCTAAAGCAAAACGATCAGGAGTCCTGACCGGCCAAGGAAGCAACAGGAAAGCAAGGAAAAGCCGACAAGAAGGATTACAGTCTCTACAGCAATCATCATAAGGAATTCCAGTGCAAACCGAGGAAAGAGAAGAGTGAAAGAAACAGCAGAAAATCTCGTCATTGACACGCCACGTGAGGGACTAGCACAAAAATCAGGTTACGAGCCTATTTTTTATGATCTTTCCAACAAGTGGCCAAATACGCAAAGAAAGAAGTCTCGGGCGGTGTTTAAAAGTTATAAACCAAGCAAAAGTTTAATACACTACAATGAAAGTATGGAACTTTTGACTTGTTAAAAATTTTTTTTCTTTTGGAGAAAAACAATTGTAATAAATACTTGTTTGCTTCTGATGTATGACTTCGTGGTAGATGACACCCTTTGGTTACTTGTTTTAATGGTTTATTGAAAATGTTTGTAATTGTACAATATGTGTATATATATATGTTGTTGTATTGTTCCGTATTCATGAGGCATCTGGTTCAGGGAAACGCGGCGAAGTCAGGGCACTAAATAATAATAATAATGTACTGCGTGGCTCATTGGGAGCTTTTTGGAACCAGATGTGGGGATAAGGATTTGTAATTTATTGTGATTTACAACAATATATGATGCATAAAAATTGTAAACTTATTGGTAATGGCAAAACATAAATTGGGAAACATTAACTCAGAGAGTTTCTTTACAGCCTCAGGCTATTGGTGACCCGAAAATTGTAGAAATAGGATGATATAACTTGAACATTTAAAAAAAAATGGAGCAGAAAATCAGCCCATGGCGAAATGATGATACGGATGCAAAGTTTGGGTCTGCGCACCCAGGAAACGAAAATTTAAGTATAGTTACTTAAGAGTAAGCAGCGTAAAAAAAGTGAGAGGAGCAAGAATTAAACAGCAATTATTAATGTTGGCCTAGTTAATGGAATAAAATTTATTATTGGTCACGAGTTTAAACAAAAATTAAGTTGGAATATTAAATTTAATTCTAGGATGAGTAATGAAAATTAAAATCAAGATAAATATTGGAAATTATAAAAGTTAAAATGAGTATTCAAGATTAAAATTTGAATAAAACTTAGAAAGAGATTCAATATCGTAATTATTAAGGGCATTGAGAACCCAAATAAAATAACGTTTTTCTTCTTGAGGGGGTTGTGACGTTCTCGCGTCTTTTCTAAATACAACTCCTAAGTTCTTTGACGGCCACGATTAATGGCAAAAACCTTTCCAACCCAATACCAAGAAGAGAAACGGATCGAATATGCAAATGAGATATACTTTAAAAAGCGATAGAAAGTTTGGTGAGAAACGAACGGCAAGCAAGCCTAGAGATAACTTAGTGCGGAATTGTTAGGAATAAAGGACGTCCTCTTGCCTGAAGAAGGATACGCTCATCGCCATTAATAATATGATTAAGAAAGCTTGTGCACTTCTCCTACACCAACATAATAGGAATTACTTCAACCTAGGAAGGAAGGTGACTCTATAAAAGGTAATATTTTTGTATAGGAAGGATTTACTGCTTAATTTCAAATATAATTAAGATAAGTGTTCTAGTTGTGTGACCTGACTTGAATATATAGTTTAATTGGTGGTTAACCTCACTTTAAGAAGGTTATATTTAGGAATTGGGGTAAATTTGCTATTCTTAATAAAAGTTGTAAGTAAGAATTAAGCATAATGTCTCATATCATTTAGATAATCCTGCACCTCTAGCTGACAAGGACACTTGGTGACATAGTCATCACAGGATGACTATGTCTCAAGTTGTCTATCTGATGTAGGTTTAGCATCTTCCTCACTTCCAGTCTCAGACTCTGTCCATTTTCTTTCTCTTCTGAGCCGGAACATGAGCATAGCATGGGGATCCTTGTATACGCAGGTGTTTTAACCGAGGTTTCCTTTTGAGTCAAAGCTCATATGGACTCGCATTTTCTATTGATGACTTTCCTGTTTTGTATATATATGACAGAGAAACTAATTCAGTCCAGATGGCTGTGGAAACTATGCATCATCCATGATGACTAAGCCGTTCCGGACCCCGGTAAGCTAGGGGTGGATATCAAAATAATGAGACATAATAGTTCTTAATACAACTTTTATTAAGAATAACTTATATTACTTAATTCTAATTGACAACTTTAATTTAAAGTGAGAGTTAACACCCAATTAAACCTTGTATTCAAGCCGATCACGCAACTAGATACTTTATCTTAATTATAATAAATAAACCGATTCATCTAACTACCTATACCAAATATTACCTTTTGCAGATCTCCTTCCTTCAATGATAGAGAGATATCTATAATGTAATTAAATATGCAAGCTTTCCAACTTCTTTATAATGAATTTCTATTTCTTCCAAAGCAATGGGACAGCTAACTCCTTGACCTGAAAGATTCCACACTGCTTCTCTCTAAACTTGCGCGCTTATCATCAAAGCTTCATCCTTTTTTAAAATATATCTCATTTACATATTATCTTCGTTTATCTTCTTGGTATTGGGTTGGGGTTTTGCCATTAATCGTGGCCGTCAAAGAACATAGGAGTTATGTTAGCAGAAGGACGCAAAACGTCACAACCCTCCTAAAAAGAAAACGTGATTTACTTAAGGGTTCTCAAGCCCTAAAAATTACGTGTCTAAATCTCTATTTCTGAATTTCGCTTTCGATTTTATTTTAAATTTTAAATTTAAATTATTTAAAATTTTATAATTTCCAATATTTATCTTGACTTTAATTTTCATTACTCATCTTAGAATTAAATTTAATATTCAATTTAAATTTAAACTCGTGACAATAAATTTTACTCCAATAACTAGGCCAACATTAATAATTACTGTTTAATTCATGCCCACTCTCACTTTTCACATACAATCACTTAAAATAACTATACACTTAAATTTTCTAAAAAAATTTTCTGGGTGCGCAGACCCAAACTTTTCATCTTTATCATTACTGCCTATGGAGCTGATTTTCCGCTCCTCTTGTTGAAGTCAAAATCATAATTTTCAGGGTTGTCTCCCGAAATGAAAAACTTTCTGAGTCTCTATTTCCATAATATCAATCAATTTCACAATTTTTATTCATTATATATTATTTGTATATCACAATAAATTTCATCTCCATCCCCACATCTGGTTCCAAAAAACTCCCAATGAGCCGCGCAGCGCCGTTATTATTATTGTTAGTGCCCCGACTAGCCGGTTTCCGAACCAGATGCCTCATAATACGTAAAAATACAACAAAATATATATATAACATATTATACAATTACAAAATTTTTCAATAAACTATTATAACAAATAACCAAAGGAATTTTCGCATTCACGAAGTCATACATCGAAGCAAACAAATGGATTAC
>BMAV01028081.1:0-22419 GCA_019973955.1 Trichonephila inaurata madagascariensis
CCAAAAAATGAACAGTCTTTCCCAAAAATTTAAAAAAATATTTCTATTTTTATAACAAAAATATAAAAAAAAACCCCATGAAATTCGAAATTTTTTCTTCAGAGAGTTCTACCAAAAATCCAATTTTTGATATTTTCAATTAAGTATATTTCATTCCGTGCATCTAAGATTATAGATTAAAACGCCATTAATTTTTGTTTCAGATAAGCCAATCAGCTGGAATCAGGGAGGTAGTGAGAGTCCATTTTTTTGAAGCAGGTTTGCTTAGAGCGCTATAAATCACGTTCTATTGGATAATTTTGGCTAAAAATTTATATACATACTCTTAATATACATATATATAAAAGATAAAAACGTAAAGTTCTATAATTGTATTGGTCATTCAAAACAAATTCCTAAAAATGCTTAAAAAACAGACTATTACATGGGCGAACCCCTTTAATTTATTGTATAAATTTTACGGTTAAGAAAATACTATTCCTTTTTTTAATGAACTCACAGCATTCCCAATTCCACTCAGCACTAAATATGAAAATTTTAACTATGGAAACTGGATGCACATATCTTTCCCTCGAAAATACAATAAAAGTTAAATATGTGTTTTTATTACGGATTAAAATTTCATCAGTAATAATTTACCAAATGAACTTAATTTTTATTGAGTCCATGGAATTTGTATTCTTGTTTTTCTGGCACTGCGTGGGCCCAAACTGTCTAAGCAGATCTATTTTTTAAGTATCATAAAAGGCGGTCGGATTGAAAGTGTATAATATTTATATATAAAGACAATCGCAAATTATCGTTTTTTCATTTCAAATGCGCTAAAGGTTTTCTTTGCTTAATATCTATTTTGGATTTTGCCAGCAAAAAAACTAAGATTACCCATTCTTATCTCTAACTTACGTCAACAAAATTTTAAAAAAAAATAATAAATAGTAGTTTCCTTAGAAGAAAACTATTAAATATGGAATTTTCAGTTAAGACATTGTGAGCATTTTAAATTTTGCTGCTGAAAATACAATGCAACTTGTCAACCAACATAAAAAAGACTACATTGACGAAAGATGAAATTGGTTCAAACAACTTATATGAGTTAACATCTATTTATTCTTGAAATGATAAAATCTCTCACAGAATAATACGAAGAGAACTTAAGGTATTCGACTACGTTCAGATCAGTGATTTTGTAAACGTGTATAAATGGATTACATTTATGGCAATTTGGGTCACTTAGATTAGAAAACGTATATAAAATATTTTTAAGAATATTATTACAATAAAAAAATATTTAAGTACAATATTTTGACACAAAATGAACACAGAATGACACATTTTCAAAACTTTCTCTTTTTATGAAATATGCTTTTATTATAGTAATATTTAGTCTGTACTGAAGCGTAACTAGAATTTTTGAAATATACAACTTATTTATCCATCTTTTACTACAGCAGAGGGTAGAAAACCGAAGGAAAAAAAAAAAAAACGTCGATAAGCATTTTTTACAAAAGGAGAACATTCTAAAAAAGGTTATTCTAAGTTAATTTTTTGCCAAAATATTGCATTTAAATAATTATTTTTTGTCATAATATCCTTAAAACAATTTTATAAATATAATCTAATCAAAGTGACATAAAATATCATGAAAATTATTCTTTTAGAGGCTTTTTTAAAATCACGGTTCCGAACGTTGTCGGATACCTTAAATTTCTTGGACTTGAAGGTTGACAACCAACACAACACCCCTATTTGTCAACCTTAAATCTAAAAAATATTATGCTTGAACTAAAGGAAACAAAGTCTGGGACACAAACATTTGAGAAAAACTTGCATGGACTGAACAGAGCCAGCTTACACATTTTATAAATGATGACAGATTCGTCGGGAACAACATGAAGCTCGCTTCTAGATTGTATACAAACAGTCATTCATGTTGGAGGTAATGGATTAATGACATAGGGAGGCATTTGGTTTAAATGGGGTTGGTTCACTTATCAATAGAACTTGAAATGAGTACGTAACTCTTCTAGAAATTTTGTTGAACAATTAATGAAAGATTGGTTTCCAGATGGTGAGGAAATATGTCCACTACTCCCCATGGTGTCAAAAATTGTATAGACCTGGTTCAACCATATAACCATGGTATATTAAATCACCTGAAACGGGCAACAGAAAGTCCAGATATTTTTGTAATCGAAAATTTATGGAATAAACTTCAAAGGTATTTAAGAGAGTTCAATAACCTTCGAACAATTGTCAAAGAACTAGAAACATCGTAACAAAAGCAGTTCACTTGCCAAAAATAACTTTTGGATTCTTTGTATTGTCATTAGTTTCTGTATATCTCGTGGATATTTTTATTAATTGTAATAATTTCTTTCTCTCGGGTTTTTATTATTATTAATTGTAATTGTATTTATAAAAGTTAACTGTAATTATAGTTATGGAAAGTTCTGGAACTTTCCTTGGCTGGATATAAGCTAAAGAATTATTCAGATTGGGGAATAAAATCTTGAGTTGTGACTAGGGAGAATTTTATCATTTCACACACATATAAAATTACCACATTTGATCTGCGTTGCAATATCATTTCATTAATCATGGCCTGAAATCATTGTAGATGCATTCTGGAAGCTTACTACATCAATAACACGACGTGTTAATGCTCTGTACAATGAAAAATGCGGAATTATCAAATATTAGATGAAGTAACAAGTCATTTGGCCAGAGTATGCTTATACCAGATTTTACTGTGCATATTTTTCATTAGAATATATAACTTTTAATCAATGGCATTGAAAATATTTATCAAGAGAATATAAGCAATTTTAAACTATTTCCTTAAATATTTGCATACATATGTGCTTAACATTGCTAATAAGATTTGTTTGTAGAAGAGAAAATTCTAAGGTTATCCGATAAAACGTATTGTCTCTCTAAGAGAGCAAAAAACCATTTTTTGGAGACATAATTTTTATAAAAACAAAGACATTTTTAAGAGTAAATTTTTTGATGAGTAGATTTGTTAAAATGAACTGTAAAAAAATAACACCAAGTATTTCATATTCAGCAAACGTATTCCTTTTAAAAATAAACTTCTACTTATATTTGATTGCGTGAAATATAGCAATTCCATTCTGGAATCTTTACGAGTGTTAAATGGGATATTTTATAGAATCCATGCTTTGCAGGTTAATTTATTTTTACGTACTTTTTCGCACTTGAAACTAATCGAAACTTACATCATGCATAAAACAGTTTAAATTCTATTACAATCCATATATCATTACGTTTATATTTTACTTAAAATAAATGATTAAACCATTTGAAACGTACTTAAGAAAATTCGAATACACACATTTAACTTACGTGTTTAAAATATTGATCTAGATTCCCAAACCATAAATATCTATTGAGTTCTTTTTCATTTATGTCGAAAACGCAAAGCTGCAGCTAAAATAGAATGCAAAATGAAGAGATTTAAACGTTTTAATTTCATCATATTTTACTTGAAGTATAAAAATACATTACAAATATATGTAATTATTTCAACTTGCTAATATTTTCCCAAAACCTATCACAAATTTAAAAGTGTTGATTATAATTTAACAAGTTAAACATTGTGCTTGAAAAAGAAATCCTTGGAACTTTATTAATGAAAATAGTTAAAAGCAAAAAACACAGGGAGCAATAAAAGGGGAAATGGAAAAAATACGGAACTCTCCCAATGGTTCTAATTAACATTCTCCTATCAAAGGATAAATGACTTTGAGATAAATGTTTACATCCAGTTGGTTTGCTTTGAAAACCTTTCCTTTTTTACGGGAAATATTCCGAGTCAAAACCTTAGCATAAACTAGATGATATTTGACTTTAAATCACATATGTTCCTCAGCCTTTGGTGTATGCATACAAATAACTTTTGACATCAAAACAACTTTACTAGGGGATCTTTAGCTATTCGACTTCATAAGTCTCTAGAGTTCTTGCATACTGGAGGTCTTTTTTCTGTAATTCTTAAGACATTTCAAGGTGAAGTATTTATTAATATACGGTTGAATACCAGAAAAAAATAAAGTGAGGATGAAGAAACTGAATGTCAAGATGAAGAAAAGAAACATGAAGTAAAGCAACAATAACATTTTTATCTGGAAATGTTTTATTTTGGCATGCCCTTTTGACTTCATTTGCAATTTCAGACTCATCGTATTTTGCTAAGGTATTCTTCAGCAGAAAATATTATACTGAATTTCATCCTGAAAGACACTTTCTATTATTAGAAATGGATTCTTAGTTTTCTGATAGTGAACAATGTGTTTACTTTACTGCACTTAAACATTGCAGAAGCCAAATAAAGGCTTTCTACCGTCTAAATCTAGTTTACGCAGTCTTTATAAAGGATTAGTTTGAAATTGAAGTATCAAAAGTTAGCGCAGTATCGTAAATTAGGTATCAAATAAACATGACTGAAATAATTTGTTAATGGTTTGTCTTGCCCAATTAGAGATGTGGGAGGAAGGGAATAAACATAATAAGAAACAATCTATTTATTTATCTCACCAAATAGCAACACTAATTAAATTATTTTCAACTAGAAGGGGAATGTTCTCAATATGAACAAAACGTGGATTAATAGCAAGACACATGAATTACAAGAAAATTATCAATATCGATCCTCTTATTACCGGACCACACACACTCGCACACAAATTTACTATCCCACTTAATTTAATACTAGTTCAACTATAGTGATCAATCATCACTTTAAATCTCTCCTCTATCAATTATTTGAAATAATTTATAAAATGTTATAATACCTAACCCAGTGCTTCTCAAACTTTCGATACTTGCGACCCAATTTTAAGTCATAATTTTCTTCGCACCCCCTCCCCCTTCCAAACAATAACGATTATTGAATTCAATAATAATAATCTACTTCTCGATGTAAATCTACAATATAAATTTAATTACAAACCGTACAAAATATCAAGATAAGTATTACATTTTTTTTAAATAATTTTATATATGACAAGGCCATGGAGTCACTGGTAATTGTTAAACTTGTACTTAGCTTAGTATTGTTAAATTAATTACCAAACTCAATGTGCAGTACTGATACATTTATAAATATATTATATCTTGTAAATGCTTATTTTATTTTTTATTATGTCAGAATGTATTTTGTGCTTTGCTTCCTTTCAATAAATTAATATTTTTAAATAATGTTTTATTTTCGACGTTTGGATAGGCTCGCGCCACCCTCGATGGTTTATCAAGCCACCCCTAAGGGGGCGCACCCCACAGCTTGAGAAACACTGACCTAATCAGTAGCAATCAATTTGATCTCACCACGTTCTCTCTCCTTCTCTTTCTTGCTAACTAGAGAACCTTGACTATATATAGAAGACTTAATTTGTGAATATCACGGTTTCTGCTTCAAAAGGGTTGGTTGTGAATAAACGCGAATTGATAGCCCAAAGATTTCTCAAGAGGATTAGAAGAAAGTACGCGAAAAGAACCGTCACAAATTACAGTTCCTTAACTTAGAAAAAATAGACATGAATATGATGCTTATTTTTGGTATTTTTTGTTTTATTATTCCTTAAGAAGCTGATGCACAGAATTCAGTCATATAGATTTAATATGAAACGTTAGATAAATATATTTTAGATTCTTCTCACATTCGGGAAAAAATTATGTTGATTTATAATGGTGTAACACGCTTTATTTCAATTAACTAATTGAACATTATTAGAAAAAAATATATATATAAATATAAATGTTACCGCTAATTATGTCATTACTGTGGGTTAAAACCAAAAGTAATCAACAAAACATCTCGGGGTAAATTAATGCATTTAATAACATAAGACCCACATTTACAAATATTGGATACTTAGACGGTACAAGAAAATTAAAAGTAAACATTTAGAGGGAAGAATTAAAACAAGTTAACTTAAGCATTTTCCAGGACTGGATAGCGAGGCAGGAGATGCTCACTCATTGTAAGCATGTTACAACTTCGCACTTCCATTACAAATCTATCTATAACGTAGTGGCATCTACAATTCAGACTTGAAACTACAGCATGCGTAACAATAGCAACAATTATGTTATATTTATTATTAAAATTATATGTTATTAAAATTATGTATATTTATTATTATTAAAAATTATTCACACTTTCGACATTTTAAAGAAGATTGACCCAACCAATTGTGCGGTCAGACCTTCAAGCAATGACCACGATACTGTTGGAATCCTTCTCTTACTCTCACAATCCATAGAGACCCAAAATATGGCATTATGGCAAGGGTTTTTTAATTTATAATCCTAAACTATGTTTCTCAAAGCTTAAAAGATTAATACTATTTGTCAAAAATTTGTGCAAAACAATGTCTCTAAGAACTACCAATAGATTCCAAACGTGATGAGAAAGCCTGCTGACAGACCAGAATTCTACTAACGAATTAATAGCGTTCTGTCTTTGCAACAGTTGATCTCTGAAATAATTCCTCCTAATGTAAACAAGATTCATCGAATTTTTCTGTGCTTAATTTATAACTTTTTTTTTAAAAATGAACTAATTAATATGTTTTATAGTTAAGAACTGCGATAAACAAATACTTTCCTAAATTATTCTCGTTAATCCATATTTGATAATATGACCTCTTTATAACGCAATTCTTGTTTTTTCTCCATCATAATTATTGAAAGAGAAGTTTGTTCTGTAAATCTAATTTAAATAAGTAATAAATAAATTCATTAACTATATAATTTTCGATACATTTTACTATATATTTACTTTTTAAGAATTTTTCTTTTTTCATTTTTAAAGAGATAACTGTTACTTCAGAAATAAACAAGTAATATATAAAAAAATGAAGTAAATTCCTGCTTAGGTCAATAAAGAAAATTTAATTGTATTTACTTTTTATTAAATAGTTACAATTAATAAAACAGACATATATATATATATATATATATATATGTGACAGAACCACACTATAAAGTGACAAAATAGAAAGCAATTTTACATTTTCCTTTCTATATAGGGTGTTGGACATTTGTTTTTGTTTTTTACTATTTATTCATTAATTAAATTTAATTATTTTAATAAAATAGTATATAGTAAAAATGAAATCCCAGGTGTGATTCGAAACCGCGACCTTTGTATTGGAAGTTCAATGCACTATCCGTTGCGCTACAGGGACGCAACGAGCTATTTTCCTTTTTATATAGGGTGTTGGACTATTATTTTTGTTTGTTACAATTTATTCCTTAATTAAATATAATTACTGAATTAATATTTGAAAAAACTGTATTAACATCAAGTGCCATCCACTACAAGTTTAAAAAAAAATGTATTTGAACTTGAGTGGATGATTAAAAGTATTTTTTTAACGATTGAACATTTAAACTATATATTTAATATATGTATATATGTATGGGAAATGGGAACTAATAGTACGAATTGAATAAATAAATGCATTAACTATACATGCGTAGATACATATTTTACAGCATATTTACTTTTTAAGAGCTTTTTCCCATTTTAAAAAGAGATGTAAGGTTTCTTTTCTTTTTTACTTAAGAAATAAAAACATCTACCTTCCTTACACACATATTAACAATAAATAAATAAAAAATGAATAATAAAGGAATTGCATCTTAAAGTAAAATTTCGATACAATCGTGTATCGCGGCTTGTAGGTTGACGTTTTATTTTTCATTATCTTCCTGAATGACAACCGTGAGCAGTTAACACGTCAAAACTGGTGGCGCATCATATTTCTGGCAAAATTAAACTGTCAAATACTCACAACAGGTGATATTTAATTGGAAACGAAAAAGAGAGACAAGGCTATCCGTTGGGACATCTTTAATATTTCAGTTTGCTCAGAGGCTTGGTTGAAAAGAAATATGGAGTAGAAGAAAAATTTTAAAAAAAGATATTCCTTCCAAAAGAATTCCACTTTTCATCCATCAGAACAGAAAGTTTGTATCACCTTGGAGTGCTATGGATTACGAAAGGCAGTGGAAAAATTGTAATCAGTATTTTTCATCAAAATATCTCCAAATATTTAAGGTTCCAGGTGGTAATGTTCTTTTTTAATAAAGAAGTGAATTAGGAAAAATGTTTTCACCTTATTTATCGAAGAGATATTTATGTCATGTTTGGCAATACGAGGAAACTAATAGTTTTGATATTTTGGTTTCAATCAATATAATTAAAACACTTCATCAAGTTTAATATAATATTATAATTTTATTTCAATCTTATTCGTTAAAAGAGAGGTTAATATAAATATACTTTGTTTTAAAAATGAGATTAAAATAAAATTTTTTCCGCCTTAAAATTCAAAAATATATTGCTAATAACTAAGCAGTAAATATTTATTATTTATTCCAAGATTAAGGGGACTTTCAACAGAAAAATTTTATCTTAAGTTCTTTGCCGTATTTCTTATAATTACAACAAAGACTCTTCTGCAGAAGTTAATTAAATTATATTTTAAAGATGAAGACAAATTAAATCAAGAATATAAAATTATAATTTGTGAATTACACAGTTGATTAATTTTAAAAGAATGCATGGAATTTCCTTCAAAATTGATAAAAAAAAAACTTTATAAAATATTTCATCTTTGTTCCGAGACATTTTTACTCACTCATTAATGAAACAAATTAGTTAAAAATTCTAATGTACATGTAATTATTTTAACGCTAGTTCGTAATTTTTTAAAGCTTGATTGAGATGTCACATTTTCAATGAAGTTTTGGATTTCTAGATCTGGAAAACGCAGAGCTCTCATCTAATGTAAGCCTAAAATGGTGGAGATGATTTTTCTATAGCAGAGTTTCTCAAACTGTGAGCTGCGCTCCCCTTGGGGGGCGTTACAACTCTACGAGGTAGACGCGAGCATATTGAAAAAACTCAAAAACAAAATATTTAAAAAAAAATTATTAATTTACTAAAGGTAAGCAAATAATATACATTCTCACATAAAAAATGAAACACACATTGACACTGAGTACTACACACATAAATAAATCAGTGCTGCACAATGTATTTTATAATTAATTTATCAATACTAAGTTAAGGTATCCGACTATGTTCGGAACCGTGATTTTAAAAAAGCGCATAAGTGGATACTTTTCATGATATTTAGAGTCACTCAGATTAGGATACATGCATAAAATTGTTTTAAGGACATTTTGACAAAAAAAAATTAAATACACTATTTTGGCAAAAAATTAACTTAAAATATTTTTTTCAAAATGTTCTCATTTTGTGAAAAATGCTTCTATTATAATAACATTTTGCCTGCAAATATCTAAGACCTCTCTACAGAGGCTCAACTAGAATTTTTGAAAAGTTCACATTATTTTCAGAGTTACCAACAAATGAAATTAATATCGGCGTTTTTTTCTTCCAATTGTTCCCCTCTGTTGCCGCAAAATATGGATAAACCCACTTCTAAGTTATATATTTCAAAATTCTAGTTGAGCCTATGTACAGGTCTGAGCTATATACAGGTAAAATATTATTATAATAGAAGCATTTTTCACGAAAGGAAAACATTTAAGTTAATTTTTTGCCAAATTTTTCGTTAAATACTTTTCTTTGTCAAAATGTTATTAAAAGAGTTGTATGCATGTATTCTAATCTAAGTGACACTAAATATCATGAAAATTATCCATTTATGCGCTTTTGCAAAATCACGGTTCTGAATATTGTCGGATACCTTAAGAACAAGGTTAAATAATTACCAAGCCCATAGAATTGTTGTATATAAAATTGTATAAAAAAATTAACACTTATCTTGATAATTTGTACGGTTTATAATAAGTCCCTTAACTGTCGATTAAAAGTTGCAGGGAGAAAAGGAATTAATAAAAGCAATAAAAAGAGCCTCAGAAATTTCTACCCAAACACCGCCAAGGTTCTTTTATAGCATTCCAAAGCTATCGGAATAATTTGACGGATAACAGTGCATAGAAAAGATCGTATTTCGAAAGACGTTTTTAAAAAGGGAAGTTAATTAACCCACTGGCTGAGCGAGACCTTTATATACGTCAGTTGCACTTAACCCGCGATCACTCGCGCGGGGTGTTCTGTACACCCCAGCAACAAGAAAATCCTCCCAGATTTCTAAAAAGAATGTGCAGAACCACGATTTTTCTGTAGCTCCCTTTTTAGGTCATTGAACTTTCAGGCGTGATGCAATCCCTCTTTAAAGAACGATTGAATGTAATGTCCTTCAAAAGTTTATCTGGAGACTGAGAACTCCCGCGCGAAGTTGAGCATTTGTATACAGTCTGCTCTAAAGTTTGAAAATGTTAAAATATTATTTTTCTATACTTTACTATCATTATCTCATTAATTATAAAGTATATTTATTACTGCGCATATACGTTTTATACTGGTTTATGAAAAATATAAATTATGTGTTTTAAAATGAAAATTTTGTATGTTTAGTTTAAATTAATGTTAATCTCATTTGTGTGCAATAAATTAAATAATTTTATTTGTATAATACAAAACACATCTTGTACTTTATAAATATGTATCATAATGACTTAATTTTATTTTTATAATTAAATACACGAGTTAAATGTTTGGGGTGTTCTCTACACCCCGCGAGTAACGAAGGTAGCAAAAACAGGCGCGAGTGACCGCGGGTTAAGAGTTTAAAGTCGTATCGTAGTTTTAGCATCAAAATATAGTATTATTGGATTCAATACATGGTTATTGTATGAGGGGGGTGCGATGAAAATTATGATTGAATATTAGGTCTTGAATATTGAAACTTTGAGAAGCACTGTTCTAAAGTGTTAAGATAAAAGGCTACCCTATGATTGGAATATGAGAAAGCCTGGGTTCAATGCCCGAGTCCACCAAATACCTACCGAGTACGCACGGAGTAAATCAGTGGGTCTGAAATTCTTGTGGGCGGTCCCAGCTGAAATCACGAGTGTAGGGGAATAGAGAACATTCCCCTCCCTTCAGTTCCATGTCTAAAATGTTCAGTTGGAGATCGGTGGTGTCGCTATCTATCGTACAAGTGTATTGTCCCTTCTGGAATTTCACCGAAATATATCGTACTGCCATCTATATGGCGCTAAGGCAGGGCCAACACAGGAAAATTAGCCCCTTGAGATGATTTTGGGGGTTTTCACTGACTACGTCGGCAGTGGGTTAAAGAAACAGATATTATTATCATTACATTATTAATTTTTTTCTATGCGGTACGAAAAAAAAAAAAATAATAATATCCCCATTGTTTTAATTTACCCCAATAAATGTTTGTAATAGGTTGAAATCTAATATAAATATATATATTTTAAATGCAGCCCGCGGAATTAAATGTTTTTTTCGAAATAGCCCACAAGGTCATTCATGTTGGCCACCTATGCTTTAACTTAGAGCAGTGGTTTTCAAACATTTCCAACTTATGGAACCCCTTGAACATGAAGGGGTTCTTGTAGAACCCCTAGAACTAGAAAGTGTTTTCGTGGAACCCCATTTAACACACATATTTAGAAAAATATATCTCAAAATAATATTTAAATCATATCAACATGTTATAGTTTTTTAGTTAAAGGCAAATAAAAAAGTATTACATTTATTATTAAAATAATTCTAATAAAATTTTTACTCACTAATAATATTAATTTGAGATCCAAGTGTCACCTATCCATGCTTTATATTTAGTGACTTGGATATGTGCTTGATTTTTTTCACATAAAATGTCAATGACTAGGTCTTTTGAGGTTATATGCAATAATATTACGTATTCTGAAATTAACTTGTTTTAAGCCCTTGTTTTTGTAGTCACTCACATTGAGAAATATATTTCACTTAAACATAATTGTCTGAATGACATTAAAATGTTTATCGCTGTGGGAGAAATACTGTGTATTTCGCATGAATTTGCAATATACAAAGATAAAATGTTTTAATATTCTTTTATCATACATTTTATTATAATAAAAGTTTAAAAATTGTTGCAAAATAAAGTTATAATTAAAAAAAAATTCAGTTTTAATGAGTAGGATGAGTTTTAGATACTTGTAATTATACAAATTTCATAGAGAACGTGAATCCGTTTTCCATACATATTTATAAGTTGCTTTCAAATATTTTTATTGAATCCCTGGGTATATCTTGTGGAACCCGAGGGTTTTGTGCAACACAATTTTATGACCAATGACATAGAGAAATACAAAAGCACCGGAATGATGGAAACGAATTTTGGTAGAAAAGTTTCAATGTTTTGGCACAATGTTTGTATTAGTATTCTATCCATAAAGAATATCTTAAGTCTAATATAAAAAAATAATCATTAAGCGAAATCCATATCCTTAAAATGACTGACGTTTTGAATATATTACAATTCATCAAATATAGACAATGTCTGATGTTTATTTCACAGAACGATTACTGACCAAGCATTACAAATCTCAAGAAAACAACGATTCCATTCAAAGGAACAAATCGGAAAGGGTTTATTACAACCTATTAGTGGCGGTACGAAAGTATATTATTAATAATGTTAAAAAAAATTATACGAAAATATTAATTATATTTGAAAGCTGGTAAAGAACATGATGCGATAATTATCCTTTAGTTACCAGGATTTTAAATAAAAAAATAACACGCTGCTATAACAAATTGCTTTAGGGTTTTTGTTTATTCATTGTTCTTACAATTTAGCAAATAAAAGTTAAAAAATAAAATTTAAAATGAATTTCCAAAACAATCTAAATATAATAAAAGTATGAAACAGAAATTTTACTTTAGAATTTTTTTAGATTTTTTTTTATTTTAGTCAATAAATTTGATTTATATATATATATATATATATATATATATAAAGTGAATTATAATCAATTTTAATACATTCTTTTCATTAAAATTGTACAAATTTATATATATATATATATATATATATATCCTAAATGTGTAAAAACAGTTGTTTCAGAGATAAAGTTTAAAATATATTAATGCGATACATAAGGAAATAATAATATCTTTAATAATCAATAATATTACCTTTACAAAAGATAGATAACAATAAAAGAAGCACGCAATTGAATATCTACTTCTTTAAAATAACACTTTGATCCCTAACAGGATAATATTTTCATTTTCAGAAAAGAAGGACCATTTTCCAATTTTTTTTATGGTAAAGTAGTATAAAAAAGTCTCAGCGGTTTTCGGAACAAAGAAATAAAAAAAGAACATTTGAACTTTGCTTTTTAAAAATAATTTTTGGATTTTTAAAGTGTCTTTTAATGTTAGCAAAATATTTTTTTTTCCCGGAACTGAATTAGTAAGTTTTAAGAAGTGAAAAGATCCTTTTTTGAATAAAATGGTAATTTTCTTTTTTAAAAACAAAAAACAAAAACTTAAAAAGTTTTCCCTTTTTGTTAAAAAAGGTTTTCCCTTTTTTTTACACTTTGTATTTTTCGCATTGTTTACCAGGCCTTACTTCTTACTCTCTGTATGGAATACCATCTCTTAAAAAGGACTCATCCTCATTAAAGTCTAGGAAATAAGCTACGCAGCTTAGAGTGGAACTAATTATAGCATCATGATTTTAAAAAAAGACTAAACACGCGTTAAAATATCCAGAAAAAGAAAGAGTACTATATTTTGTCCTAGAATTCTCATATTTTTTTTTAAAAAAAACGTATATAGAAATAGGTCGAAGAAGGGCTCTATATTACCATATGTAAATAAATTACTTAATTGATTAAAACAAATCAAATTGTTCAAATTGTCTTAAAGTTAAATAAAGATCAAATACTGTGGGTACCCTTTGGGGTTGAGACGGACTTCAGCCCGGGAAAGGGCCCTTCCGATGCCCAATCCCACCAAATATCCTCCGAGTTTACACGAAGAACGGACTGATTAAATCAATGGGTCCGAAAGCCCCGCGTGAGCGGTCGAAGAGGAAAACACACCAGTGATGGGGAATATTACCCCCCTCATGGCCATGACTGAATTGGGAAGGTGGAGAAATGTGGTGTCGCCATCTAGCTTGTAGAAGCTCAACCTGTCTCAGGCTCTGGAAACATTCCTTGCTTCCCTAAGGGAAAGAAACGGCAGCAACAACAAGATCAAAACATCGTGAAAAATATATTAAACAAAATTCAAACTGAGTGAATAATAAAGTACACACTATCATACCACACGCCAGCGGGAGGATTTTGAACCCTGACGTTTTAATTGTGTCCTTTACTTTAGGTCTAGTGGCCCTAGGTTGTTTTATTAATTTAAACGCCGCACGTTCAGTCATGAGGGTTTTGGCGACGGACCACGAAATTTTTAAACCCAGGTCAAGGACGGGACGACACCGAGCTGGCACCCCCTCTCCTACCATACCACACCAACGGGAGGACGTTTCAGCCGACAGATTTAACGGCATCGCCCCACACGGTGGGTCTTAGTGGATGGGCCGAACTCGTGACAAAGCAAGCCACGGTCCGATACCTATACCACTCGGCTACCGAGGCCAATCAGTGGCCCTAGGTCTAATGTATAAGAAACGCCAGACGTGAGTCTATGACCATAATCAGAATCGGGCCTCAACAAAAAATCAAAACTCAGCATTTGAAAGAACTTTATCAGAATTTTGGTTGAAGTAATAAATTTTAATTCTGAACGGAATATTTTTAAATTTTGTGTGAATTTTGATTTGTTTTTGAGACCGATGGTTCTTATAATGAAGAGGAAAGTATTTATTTTCTCTGAAGAAAAGTTTCAATAAAGTATTTGGTAACTAAACTGATTATAACATTTTAATTGCTTCAAAATTTATTCTTCTTGCGAAACATAGGAAAATAAAAGAAATTACAGTACTTAGTTTTGTAAAAAAAAAGAATACGAATAAAAATATACTTTATTTTAAAAGAAATTGTTTCACTGGGGACACATTATGGTGTAATTGGCAAACATTGGTCAAAAAATCAAAATCTAATTTTTTTACCAAATTATTTAAGATAGTTTTCACAAAATCCAAACGAAATTTTTTTCAGCAGATTTGGGATCCCTTTACGTGGGTTTTCCCAATCCGTGTGTGGGGGAGGGGAAAATTAAAACTTTAAACTAACTTATCTAAAAAAACTGGTTTGTTTTTATTTAAAATGCTAATTTTTTTTTACTTGTTGCTAATAGTACATGGAACAAAAGTTGGTATTAATTTTTCAAACAAAGTAATACTTAATTTTTATAAAATAATTGAATTTATAATTTACACATATTTAAAGGAATTTTCAATAAGTATTCATAAAAAGAAGTATCATTTAGCAACCCATCCCAACTTTTTTATATACTTTTTTGACGCATGAAAATAAATTTCAAAATGTCAAATTTTTATAGGAGAAATAGCATGTTAAAATCACTTCATAAGTTTCAAGTTTAAATAATTAAATGGTTAGCTTTATATGAAATTCAGAACACAAAATTCCTTTTACATCATACATACACAGAGGAGGCAACTCAAAAATTAAAAAAAAAATTCTGTAAATCATACCCTGTCCCCTTAAAGAACGTGTAATAAATATATTAAATGCAGGTTTTCATTAAAAAAATATAGCATTCTAATATCAAATGCTTTTAATTTTTGAAATACAGAGGAGACAGAAGAATTTCTCATTTTCGAACTATGCAAGCTGCCATCTCTCAGTTCTAATATTGTAAAATATTAATTTAATTTTAAAATTAATTTAATTGTTAATAGTTTTCTCAGAATTTATGGAATAAATTAACTTTTTAAAGTAACCAAATTAATTTTAAAGTGTGTCTTAACATTTTTCATTTAATGGTTTTTTAGACATTATTAAAAACAAGTTCAAATTTCATAATTAATTGTAATATAATTGTGTTTCGTGCACATTTAAAAAGCACGGAAAATTCTTTTATCAATAATAATTTTCCTAAGTATGTAAACTTGATAAATTTTGGTTTATTGCAAAATAAATCAATAACTCTATTCATTAAAACCGAAACTGAATTTATTATTGTAAGAAGAATCCAAAATTTAGTTACTTTTTGTGCGTTATTAGACGAAAAAAATTAAAAAATAAATTTATTTATTTAATTTTTTAAAATTTTGTGTTTGTATTTTAAATATTCGTAAAAAAAAAAAGATGTTTTTGGAAAAGTTAAAAAACAAGGTGGGAAATTTTTTTTTTTAGAATTAAAATTGATTTTAAAATATTGAAAAAATTTTTTAGGATAAAATAATGTCATTTTTATACAATTATTTACAAATGAAAAAAAAAAATTACCAATCAAAAGACTTGGGCAATGTCATATAATATGTTATTCGCCATTTGGGCAAAACGAAAAAAATTAAAAAAAACATTTTTTTATTTAATCCCAATTGGATTAAAATGGGAGAATTTAATAACATTATTTATTAAATTAAAAAAGATGTGTAATTGAAAAGAATAAAACAAGAGAAGTTTTAGAAAGAATGAATATTTTTGCACACAAAAAAATAGAATGTACTTAGAACTAACATACAGAGAAAAATAAATCCTTAAGCCTAACTCGTAATTTAAAACTTTAGCTAAAATGGAATGCATTAAACAAGAAAAAAATATTTAATTATGAAGGTTTCAAATATTCTTATCAAAATAACGGTAAACTCATTTCTCGAAAGTAATTTTGTGAAAGTAATTATGCTTTTAATCTCTATTAGCCGTACGAAAATGCGAAATACAAAAAATAACAGAGGCATTCTGAATAAGATGCGAACACAATAACTTTAAATTAAATATTTTCAAATAATGAAACAAGGCAAAAACTTAAAATGAACAATAAAAATTGCTATAAAGATTATACAGGTAACGTTTTTTTTTTTTTTTTAAAGCCCCAGGGTTGTATATTTGATCGTAGATTTAAAATTGTATTACACTTCATGCTCCTTGATTAGGAAAAACAAAGCCATGTCTTGAGAAGAAAAGGTAAAAAAAAAATCATCTTAATGGTAATACTGCTGTGAAGCACAAAATGGGAATTTTTTATTAAATTTGTGAAATAAAATGAATACGAAAAACAAGATTTTAGTAGCTATTAACATATATTTTTTTTATAATTTTCTCAAATATCATCCTTTATTTTAAATTATTAAAACGTCTTTGTGGAGAAAAAGTACACTTTAAAATTACAAATTTGGATTAAGGTTCTAATTAATTTTGCCCTTTTTTTAAATAGTTTTATATGCTCAAGTATCAATTTTCTTAGAAATCTTTATCAAACTATTCAGATGATTCATGAATCAACTTCTCTAATCATTCAAATGATCATTCTATGTGTTCTATATTTTATTTATCTATTGTAATCTTCAGTACTCTAAAAAAATTTCTTGCATATTTAAGTCCCAATTTATCGGATTTTGCTAATATTTTTTTAGGGAAACATTTTTATCATTAAATATGTTTCGTATTTAATTAACCTTAAATGTTTAGTTAAAGAATTCATCAGGCTTAAGCAGCGTTTCTCAAACTGTAGGGTATGCCCCCGTAGGAAGGTGTGATAACCAACATGGGGGAGAGGGAGGCACGAGCACATTGAAAAGCCAAAAACAAAATATTTAAACCAAGTAATGTATAAAAAAAATTAAGTCAATTCCTACTTAGATCAACAAAGAAAAATTTTATTTTAGCTACTTTTTATTAAATAGTTACAATTAATATAAATATTTATGTGCATATGACAGAATCACAACATTAAGTGGTAATTAATATTTTATTAATTATAATTAAATTATCGTAATTTTACCCAAAATAATAGTGTGTAGATAACTTCAGCTCAAATGAGCGCTTTAAAAAGTGAGAAAAAAACATTTTCATGTTTTGAAACAAGTAGCAAATATGGTCGCTAAATAACCAAAAATGATGCCAACGTGGCTGCATTTGTAAATCTTTGAATAATGAGTTTTAATCAATTAATTTTTATTAATTATAATTAAATTACTGTATTGTCATCCAAAATAATTTTGTATATAAAATTTCATTTAAATTGAGCGCATTAAAATGTATTTTATTAGCGATTGAAAATTCCACCAAGATAAATAAATAAATAAATAGAGAGTATGAGCTAATAGTAGGAATTGAAAAAGTTATGAATTCGCTGAAAGGAAGCAAAACAAAATACATACTGACATAAAAACAAATCAAATACACATCTACCACGATAAATAACGGTACCCAACAATATATTTGATAATTAACTTAACAATACTACGTTAAGAACAAGTTTAATTATTACAAAAGCCACCCATGGTTATGTCATAAAATTATATACAAAATTTAATACTTATCTGTATAATTTGTTCGGTTTTTAATTAAATTCATATTGTAGTCTTACGTCGAAGTATACTATTATTAAATCCAATGCATTGCTATCGTATAAGAAGGGGTGCGGCGAAAATTATGATTGAAAATTGGGTTGCAAATATTGGAAGTTTGAGAAGCCCTGAATTAAAGTTAAATTTCTGTGAAAAAAATCGCATGCTTCGAATATGTGAAGTACTTTGTTAGGAATAATAATAATTTGTATTATTCAATTATTTCCCACATTCGCAATTTTCATATATGATTAAATGTTGACGGGAATTGCTTAGGTGAATATAGAAATACCTTCTTAATTCTTCTTAATAGAAAAAAAAGTACTAGTATTAAGTCAATTATTACAAAAAAAATTAAAGTTTTTAATATAAAAAAAAATCACAATTAATCTAAATTAAGATAACTTATCATAAAAAAGGATATTTCAATTTTATACAAAAGTGCTTATACCACGATAAAGATTTCATCATTATACACTTTTATATATACGATTAATATTTATAAATCTTAGCAAGAATTCTGAAGATGTTCAAATAATCACTTAATTTATTTTTTTAGAAGATACGTATCACAAAAATGCTCTGCACGAGGTATTTGCTGTATTGAGGTATGGCTGCTGTGGAACCAACCAGGCAGGCGCGTTTTCCTTTTATGTATTAACTAAGTACAAAAAATTATTTAAAAAAAGTATTTTGCACTGGCATTTGCAATTATTTGTTAAAAATTCTTTAAATATTTGAAAACACCACTGAGAATGAAAGATAGGCTGTTATCTGTTGTTTTTTTTTAATGACATCAACTCAAATTCGTCTCTATCAATTATAGATCCTCCTCATTGATGCTAATTACTTGAAACATAATCACGAATTTCTCAAATGGGTTATCTGATTTTTGTATATGCAACGATTATTCCTCGGTTCGATTCAATGCGCGAGTGATACTCGTATTTTTTAGAAGCTTTTTCAAACTGCTTACAGCTGCGCGGAGAATCAATTCCAGTTAATCGAGATAGTGTTTGTTTTCCTTTTTGAAGTGTTTTCTTATATTATACTACAGACATACATGATTCGAGTTTGCCTTGAAAGTATAACAATTTGCATAGCCCTTGGCGGTACACGCACAATAACATTTTCTCGCATTTTGGATGTTTCATTCCTAGTATTGCATTTTCATAGGCCAAAAGTTTATTGTCATACACTATACAAACAGAATTTCGCGATAATGGAATATTTCACAAATGCGACATGCTGAAACATTTGATTTTGTGTAGCATTTCTTTAGACTTATAGAAAATCCCTAATTATTCCTTCACTGAAGTACAAATACATTTTTAACACTGGTAGTGGATGACACTCTTGATGTTAATACAGATTTTAAAATATTAATTTTAAAAATTAAAAATTTCGTTATTTCTGAGAAGTTACAAAAACTACAACAGGGGATGTCCCGTTCAAATATTTTTTTTATCTTGTAGGGGATGACAGATATTCCCTTTTTTTTCCTTTAATTCCTTAATTAAATATAATTAACTGAAATAAAATTTTGCTTTGGGTTTTGACCTAAGTACGAATTGACTTTAAAAAATTTGATTTTATATTTTTGGGAAACTTTTTTTTAACCGTCTTTTCAATATTTGCATTTTTTTCCCCTTTTTTTCCTTTTTTTCGATTCCTACTATTAGCCACACTTCTATATATTTTTATTTATCTTAGGGAAATTTTTCCATCGCTAATAAAATATAGTTTAAAGCGCTCAATTGAGTGAAATTTTATGTACATGATTATTTAGACAATACAATTTTTACTATAAAAAAAAAATAATTGATTAAAACAATTTAAAAATTACAATTACAGTACGTCCCATTTTTTTTGGCGACTTATCGATTTTTGGGATTTTGTGTCAAAACTTAAAAAGGGTTTTTTTTCTCACTTTTTAAAGCATTCAGTTGAACTGAAATTTTTATATAAGATTTTTTGATAACAATAAAATTTTTAAAGTATAATAAAAAAATTACCAATTTAAAGTTGTGATTCTGTAATTGTATACAAATTTAATTAATTTTAACTATTTAATAAAAGTAGCTAAAAAAAAAAAATTTTTTTTTTGATCTAGTAGGTTTTTGGTTATTTTTTTTTACTTTTAACAAATTTACATATATATTATAATCCAACACTAACCTAGCATGAAGTGTAGAAAGATAAAAGCATAAATTTGCTTATGAGGTTGAATCAATATGGGATCGATATTACCAAAAGGGCCCAAGAAAGTGGTTTTGATTTTTTAAACCCTTTAAAACAATTTGGAGTAAAAGCCATTTCATTGAAATAATATGTTTAAATGTCATTACTTTACTAGCTAAACTTATATATTTTCACTATCCCATAATTAAAACGAACCCTGAATTAATAGAAAGGCTAGTCATCAAATTTAAAACCCTTTTGGCACCCTTTTTGATTTTTTTTCCCCTTTTTTTTATTTTTTTGGGAAATAAAAAATATTTTATGTCCTTCTATCTTGGTTAAAAAGGTTCCCCTTTGGGGAAAAAATTAAAAATCGGCATTTAAAAAAGTAATGTAAATTTTTTTCTTTGCACACGCCAAAATTTTTTATTCCCCCCATGTTTTCCCTTCTGAGAGTACTTAAGGTATCCTTTTGATTTCGCATTTAAAGATTCAATCCGCATTTTTCCTTCAGTGGAAACATGTTTAAAAATACATGAAGAGAATGAAAAATTTCCCTTGAGGTTTCTCCTAATCATATTACACGTTAAATTTCTTATAAAAAAAACCTAAAAAGTAATTTTTTTTATATCGCGAAAAAAAGGGAAGGGGAGCATTAAAAATAATGGAAACCTCCCAAGGTGGATTTGAAACATTAAGAAGAGAGGCTTTGGAAAAAAAATTAATAATGGTCATAAATATTTTAAAATGTGAAAGAATTTTGTTTGTGACTATGATTTAAATGGAACCTAAAATAATGTTTTTTGGTATATTTACCTTAGTGTTGATTATTGTTTTTCAGAATGTCAGAAATCTCAGGAATATTACACAGATATGATTACATGAGTACAATAATGGAATTGTGTCTTTTAGAGCATAGTTTTAATATTTTCTGGGAGAATTAAACTTTTGCCTGTTTGGAATAATACTTTTAAATTTCTGAACTCCGATTAAAAGTTACTCGATTCGCTCCCTGTTTTTCACATTTGATCGCGTGTAAAATTGGGGGAAGGAGAAGAAAATGCACAACGAAGCGAATCTTTCTCTTACGTAAATAAATCCTTTAGAAACACTGTCAAGGTAATTTTATTACATTCCAAAGCCTTTGGAATAGTTTTAAAGATAACAGCGCAAATTCCGAAGGGTGGATATATACGTACAGGGTACACGAGACGGATATATGCCCCAGTGGCACCTAAAGGAGTTAAAGCTCTCCGTTTGGCATCATCCACAGAAGTATTATATCAATATCTTATAGCTCATTTTTTTCTCATGTTTACCGCTTTAGAAGAGTTAAATAACTAATAATTTAAATATATAAAATATCTATTAAAAAGAAGACTGGTATTCTTTAATCATTCTAAGTATTCTGTTTAGTGATTCGATTACGCGAATTAAGAATTAATTAGTAAAATTCTCAGGAAGAGTCTTAGAATGTTCCTTTATTCAAATTATTATTTTAACCCTCTGACCCGAAAAAATCCGTCTTAGCCGGGGATGTGCTTTTATTTTAAACGCTGTGGTGTGATTTTTGGGGTTTCTGCCCTACCCTTTTTCAGTTGGACTCTACCCTGTGAGGGGAACGTGGTGGTGCTTGATTTTTGGGAAAATTTCCCGGGTATGTGTGATTTTTCTTATCCATCACCATCTATCAGACGGATATTCTTATAGTTTCTTCATTTTTGTTACTATTATTTTTAATTACTTTTACATGAACTTAAATAAATTTTATCAGATTTTATTAAAATACTAGTCCTAGTTCTAGTGATAAAATATATATTGTTGTGCTTGATTTATCCCCACCCATCTTATTTGAGCCATGCTCAATTTTATG